>CAIGRF010185513.1:119395-131561 GCA_903798235.1 Fraxinus ornus
TCAATCATTGGTCACAAATTGAAAATTTAAAAGTCACAATTTGTTCATTGATCACAAATCACAAAATTTACAAGTCATACAACTTATTTTATGGTCACAAAATATCAAATTATAGGTTACAGATTACTTTTACTGGTCACAACTCGATTATAACTTAATAAAATGTGAGTCACAGTACAATTTTTAGGTCACAAATTATTAATTTGTCAAAAATTAACCAATTATTGGTCACAATCAATCAAAAATGGACAAATTATCATTTTATCTCCCCCACCTAGCACCGGTATCTTTACCACTGCCACCACCGTAACCCACCACTACAATTACCACCACCGACACCGCCACCCACCGTCCACCGCTCAGATCTGCACAACCACAAGAGATCACATAACGGCGGGGAAGACACCACCGTATAGATGCTCTACACAACGGCACAGATCTACACAACCACCGAAGATCACATACCAGCGACGAGGACACCACCACATAGACGCCTCTACAGAGCAGCGAAGACCACTGGAGTGCCGCTTATGCTGCTACTGGAAGAGGCTGAACAATGGTGAAGATAGAGGCGCATCAATGTTGGTACGACGACACGCAGCGACTTTGCAAATACGCTAGTTGCTTCAGAGCGATGTTGGTACGGCGACGACGTCGTAAGCATGGCCGGCTGTGGCAACGGTATCACTCATGGTTGTTTGTGATAGAGAGAAGAGAGAGATTATGGAGAGAAGGAAGAGAGTAGAGAGAGAAAAGATAAAGAAACGAGATTAGGGTTTGAAAATGAAATTGGATTAGAATGAATACTGGTGGGGTGGGATGAATATGTTGATTAAATTATATTTTATAATATTATTATTAATAAATTTTTGAAATTGAAACTTTAAATGTAGGGTTTTTGGGTAATTTTCCCTTTAGGTAAGCCTCGTTTCATTTTCCTTACACATCCAGCCCAACAATCCAGCAGGCCCATCAATGAGTAAAACCAAACAGAAACTAATTCAACAGGTAAACGGCGTCGTATAATAAATAGATTGCAGTTCTAATGTACATACATGTCAAGACTACCCCCATTATTAAAGTACAACCCCGTTAAGTAACCAAATTTTTTAAGGATTATTAATTCGATGCAATATATAAGCCACTTATAAATCTAGGGTTTTTACTGAGCACACATAGATAGCACAAACCTCTTATCAGCCGAAACTCAGCCACCGCAATGGCCGTCGGGTACTGTATCTCATTCTATTTACATATATATTCAAACGTATATGCAATCTAATTGTTAGTATGATGTTTAAAAATGGTATTTTGGATGTTCATGACGACGGAATTTTGTTTCGTGCTGTAGAAAGAACAAGAGGATTTCCAAGGGAAAGAAGGGTGGGAAGAAGAAAGCGTAAGTTCTTATTTTTATTAGTTACATTTTAAATCCTAATTAAAGCTTGTCTTTTTTAAGCTAATAGATATGTATCGTGTATATGTGTGTTTAGAGTTGACCCATTTGCAAAGAAGGATTGGTACGACATTAAAGCTCCTTCACTTTTCAATACCAGAAACATCGGCAAAACTCTAGTTACTCGCACGCAGGGTACCAAGGTATAGTTTTGATTTATTTGAATAATACTCATTAATGTAAAATGATATCTGAATGTGCTTTTTAGGTTTTTAAAACTTGCTGTTAAATCTATGAGATCATTTTATTTGTCAATTGTAGTTCATGTTGAAAAATATATACCTCGTTGCCTTTGAATATTTATCCCCTTGCGCTTACTTTTTTATTTCGAATGCATGAACAATAAGGTTTCTAATTATGGAACTTGGTGCATGTAGTGTTTAAAGTTTCTTTACATCATGCTCATTCCATTAATAAAATATGCTTATTTACTTGCATGATTAATGTGATTTTCATGCTCTATTACTGTTTACATTTTCGAGTACTGGAAAATGCTTTTTTACAAGCTTTGATATTTCAAGATAGAGTTACAACAATTTTAGTTCTTGCATATATAGCAAGTCCAGTAACTTATCTATTACATGTGAGCCTACAGAAGTAGGTGTTAAAATGGTTGTTTTATTCTTCTTATATCTTTAATTCCTCAGGTTAATTTATTATTTGACGAGATGATCAATTTGTGATTTGATTACTAAGATGAGAGTTCAGTAATCTTTTATTGAAATACTGAGAGTTCAGTTTTGTCCAAGTAATGAAAAATGTTTAAGTAGACATTCACAGTGAGAGTTTAGCATTAAGTTAAGAGTCCTATTGAACCAGTTGTATTTAGTGGTTGTTGCACTAAATTATTTTTCACAGGATGCTGTCTAGTGTATTTCAATTGAACTATTGTCTTTTACTCATAAGTTACAACTTCTATGACAAGACAAGTGACAAGTCATTCATTCTATTATGACATATATAGGTCCCGTTCGGTAGGAATTAAAATCCAATTAAAATTGAAAATATGGCCGTTATTGGGTCTTACTCGTCTAATAAAAGTCAACAATAATGGCTAGCTTTTCAATTTTAATGACGGGCCCATAATAATATTACTATGGAGTAAAATTGTTTATGTGCATAATTTGTAATTCATCATATAACCTTGGAGTCTTGTAATATATACTAATATATTTTAAGATTGCCCAACCATTAATCTACTAAATCACATTTTCTCATTGACAGGAATATGTCAATGTATAGTTGTGCTTCCAGGATACTGATTTCTACAAAAGGTTCTAGTTTTTTATGTGAAGAAATCACAAAATGAATAAAAGTAAACAAGGAGCAGTTTTTGGCATAGATCTGAATTATAAAATAGTAGGATGTTTGAAATCTTGCCCATCTTTACCTCCCAACTATTGTAAATTGCTTCCATATATTACTTTTTTTTGAACTCGTATGTGTTGTAACTGTTCTCCCGTGTATAAGCAATGAAAAATGTTAATAAGTATTCAATTTCTCAATCAGATTGCATCAGAAGGACTTAAGCACCGTGTATTCGAAGTGTCCTTGGCTGACCTTCAAGGTGATGAGGACCACGCCTTCCGAAAGATTCGATTGAGAGCTGAAGATGTTCAGGGAAAGAATGTTCTCACGAACTTCTGGGTATGATCTAATGGTTCTTGTTCTAAAATTGTGTGCTTAATGAAGTTTTGATGACTGCTAATTTTTTGTTGACCAATTACAGGGTATGAACTTCACAACAGATAAATTGAGATCACTTGTGAGGAAATGGCAATCACTGATCGAGGCTCACGTTGATGTCAAGACAACAGACAACTATACATTGAGGATGTTCTGCATTGGATTCACTAAGAAGCGTGCTAACCAGCAAAAGAGAACATGCTATGCTCAATCAAGCCAGATTCGCCAAGTAATTCCATTTCAATTAACAACATTCTTATAATCATATTTCTTTCACTGATAAATTTTCTAGCTGAGGATTTGATAGAAATTATGCAATAACAAGCCTCATCATTATCATTGCCAATTTTTTGATGTTGGAATTCTGTGTTATTATTTGTTTTATCATTATAACTTATCCCCGTTTGATCTTCTTAGATTCGGCGGAAGATGCGAGAGATCATGATCAACCAGGCACAATCTTGTGATCTAAAGGATCTGGTTCAGAAATTCATACCTGAGTCAATTGGTAAAGAGATTGAGAAGGCCACTTCAAGCATTTATCCTTTGCAGAATGTGTATATTCGGAAGGTCAAGATCTTGAAAGCTCCCAAATTTGACCTTGGCAAATTGATGGAGGCAAGTTTCTTTTTTCACCTTTTTAAATCGTTTGATTATATCATGAATTCCATTGGGTGAAGTCAACTAGAAGTTGTAATGAATGATTAAAGTCTCATAATGTCCTTGATATAATGAACTTTGTGGGATCATGTAGGTTCACGGTGATTACAGTGAAGATGTTGGAGTGAAGTTGGACCGGCCTGCTGAGGAGCCAATTGCTGAGGAAACTGAAGTAGTTGGTGCCTGATTTGGTGGATGTCTTCCAACTTATCTTCTTGTTATCTTTGTTTTTCAACGGATATTTATGTTTCTTTGATTTGAGAACGTGATATGTACTTTGAATTTTTAGGAATGATGAGTAGAAACTAGAAAGAGATTGTCTTGGATGGTATAAAATTTTCTGAAACTATTAAGTTGTTTGACTTTAGTCGTTGATTTTATATAAAGTTCATCCTCGTACCGTCTAATCCTGTAACAGAATTAGCAGAACTGGTAGATTTGATATCCCTTTCAATGCTCTGCTGTTTCCACCGCGAAATTCATCCCAAACAATTGAGGCAAGAGCATGGATAGTGAAAATGAACTGGAGAAGGTAACTAATTGCTTGTGCATCTTGTATGTGAAGTGATATTGGGAGCTCCCTTCAATCCAATTAGAGGGATAAGTCATGCATTGGTTAAAATCTCGACATTAAGCATAACCAAAGTCCAAATACATTAGGTGGCAGCTCTAGCTGCTTCTCTGCCTTCTCTCTCTCTCTCTCTCTCTCTCTCTCTCTCTCTCGCGAATTTACCCCTCCTTTTTTGCAAAAAGCGACCTGACTACTGCTTCCTTGTGTACACTTCTTTTTTTCACCCCATAAAAGAGCTAAAGATGGTCACATATCATATAGTTACTTCCTTTAATTTGGATTTTGCGAATCTCTTCCTGATCCATTGTTTATCTTTCAATCCCATGATATTTTGAAAGCCTGACATGGAAATCTCACTTGCCCTGTTTAAGCTTTAGTCAGAGCATAACATAAGATCTATGTATCTGGCTACATTTTTCTTCGTAAAATGAAAAAGTAAAACTAGTTCACTTCTTTGGATACACTACGCTATCTTGCTTCCTCTCTACTTATTCCCGCTCTTGTGGTTGAAGGTTTTTGCAGTATGTCTAGTTTCGTGCGACTAAATTTTGGACTCTTACATATTAATAGTATGGATGGCAATTTTGGACTCTTACATATTAATAGTATGGATGGCAGAGGACGGTGACGGTAAAAGCTGGAGAAGAATGTAGAGTCTTGAAGCTTTCTGTTGTGTCAAATATGAACTTTTGTGCTTGTTTGATACCCATTAATTTATTTTATAGTTTGCTATATGATTATTTTTAACGACACATTCACACAATTAAATATTCTACACGTATACAAAAAAAATCCCTACTTTTTAACTACATATTCTCCTAAAAATCACTATTCAAAACTCTTTTTTTCTACGATAATGATTGTCAAGCAGGCTCTCGATTGTATATTTTGCAGTTAGTGCTCAAATAATCAACGTTTTATTCTCGTGATTTTCCCCATTTCAATGCCAGCATCAATCTGCAACAATAATTGAAGTCAGAAAAATTAGCAGTAGATGAAAATGGCTCGTTGCAGTGAACAAGAGAGCTCAATATGGTAGTTGAACTCTGTCTAGAGGGAGAAATGCTTCTCGGACAGACTAAAGTTCCAAAAGTTTATTTTCCAAGGAACTCTCTAAACTATGGGGTTCGTGTTTTGAATTTCATTGAAATCTTAAAAATGAATTCGACTCTAGGACCCAAGTATTTGCCCCTCCTAAGACGTAATCTTGCTGCCTTACATGTATCTTTATTCTTTTCTTCCTTAATACTATCTTTTCTCGTTGACTCTTACCTTCCACAATGTCACAAGAGCTCACTTAACATGCATCATGCTTTCTCGAGTGTATTAAAGCTTGTATCTTAGTATGTCTATCAAATATAAAATGTTTCAAAGTTGTAAAACATATATGATAATTATGTAGACAACACTATTATACAGCACAAAGGGCAAGCTTCAAGTACAACACAACTCGTATACTACTATAACAAAGATTTCTCCTCACTCATGTCAAGACTGCTAACTCGGTTGGGGACATTTTCATCTTGTTCATATTGTAATTCAACTTAACTGTTAAACGTATCTACTAAAATGTTCGTCCAACAGCTTCAAGGACTTTTGCTGTCTCAATGCTTGGGGGTGAGAGAAGGAAAGGATGGAATAGATTGAAGAATCAACTTTCTGCCTCTCCTCACCTCGGGGGATGTCCCTAATCCACTCTGATGAGGAGAGACTCTCTTGCTGTTGGGAGATGATGACTTGATGCCACTGTTAGGAGATCCCCCTTGACCAAATTCAGGCATTTCATCTTCCTGGACACTTTCAAAATGCTTATCAGACTTGGTTCGAGCTACAAAATTGCTGATCTTTCCAAAGGAGCCTATAGAAGGAAAAGAAGATCTAGGAGGTTTATTCTTTGAGGAGAATGGATGCTGAACCGAAGATCTGACAACATGAAAATCACCATTAAAACAGACATTTCGATTAACAAGCTCACAAATCTGAAAAATCTTGTTAATATAAATTACCTTCCACACTGTAAAGGTGTTGTAGGGAGAGCTGAATCTGGATTCTGCTCTAGGTTGTTCTGGATTGCAGTTTTCTGCAAACTCTTGTCCCCCATACTCTTCTCAGTTATATCACCTTCATCTTCTTCCAGCTCAACTTCTCTGCCTATTACATGAGAGCCCGATTCAGTAACCCAAAAATGTTTTAATCTGCTATACATATCAAAAGTGTCATAACAGCGTACTCACCATCCTTCCTACCAAAGACATTCTTACACCCTTCGCATCTGCAGTTAATTGAGCATCCAACACCACCCTTCAAAAGAAACCAACATCTACCTGTCAGCTAACGAACCAAAGATAAGCATATGCAATACTCAAAAAATAAATAAACCTGGTAGCATTCACAATATTTCTTCAGGCAACCAGATTTTTTGCAGTTGCATCCTCTTTTATGTCGAGCTGAAGCAGGAGTTTTGCTGGAGTCATTCTGCAAATAAAAAAATATATATGAGTGTAAGCAATTGGCAACCAAGCAAAATAACTCCAGTATTTATTTCCTAACCCGAGTTTCACATAAAGAGTCGGAGCCTTTGATCACTTTGGGAGCAAAAGCAAGTGGGTTTCGGGATTCAATCTGCTTGCGTGTTGCAAGGACTGTGTCTTCATGGACAGGCTTATTGAAGCAATCAATGCAAGAACATGGCTCCACGCAGTAGACACCGGCAGCAAAACATTCGCAGTAACTGGATTAAGAAGTTCAATTAAATAAAATCATTATGTACAGCAATATACAGGCTTGGCCAAGCCATTTGAGAAGACAAGGCAACCATACAGAGACCATGCGAAGATAGGTGGCATTAGTGGCTTGGAAGGTCGGCTGGGTCCCAGACAAAGTCATTAGTTGGACCAGTTTGCCAAGTGACTGCCACCGAAGGCACATATACAACAATAGTTTCCCAAGTCTAAGCCATGCGTTAATGCTGGTTCAGACTTTGACTATACCCAACGTGATAACCATGCAAGGTATGGGTATAACGATAGTTCCCCAAGTCTCAGCTGAGCATTTAAGTCTATTGGTAAGTAACAAGACAGAGTTGATGACTGCCAAGAACAGCCTCAGATTGTAATTGAAAAAGAACATTTTGGCTGGCATCTCAAGAATTTTATATGCTGGTAGAAGAAAATATCATGTGTTGAGATTCACTTTTAGTTGTTCAACCAGCAGAACCTAAAACAAACTCTAACCAAAATTTTGAATTCAATGTAGCCATTTCCGCAAGCCAACCAGGACAAGACCACCAGATAAAGTAAATATCAACTTCTTAAGACTAAAAAATAAACACGAACCAGATGAAAACAAAATGTCTGATTTTTGAAACCCAACAAACCAAGTGTGGTATTAATAGACTGTGCAGACAAAGAGAATACAAGAACATACAGTTTCAAGCATTTTGATTTCTTGCAGTTACATCGCTTACAGGCTTCACCCTCTCCGGCTAGTTCCAATTTAGACCTGAGAATCCAATTCAAGCTATAAATAGAAAGGCTAAATGCAAAGGAAAAGGAATTTCGGTAAATGACAGGTACAAACAAGTAAGCTATACAGGGAACGTGCCTTTTCTTCTTTGGACTACTCTGAGTGATCTCTTCATTGACTATATATCCAGATGCCTGGGATTCATCTTCCACAGGTGGGACATCATTTTCAACAGTACTAATTTCTCTATCCAACATGGTAACAGCCAAAGAATTGTTTAACAATTCTTCCTGGGGAGCCGGAGTATGAAACTTGGCAACAAATTTGTAGCCCTTTGGAGTTGTGAGAGCATTTAAGTGCAATCCAATGCCCGCTAAAACACACCGTGAAGAATCACTTCTATCTTTTGTAGGAATTCGTTGCCCATCACTGGATGAAGTGTTCCCATCAGATTGCATCAACAGAGGAGAATCAGAAGCTGAATTCTTGTCCAAATGCTTTCTGAGGGCCCTCGCCGTCTCAAAAACCAGACAGCGCCTTCTCACACCTCGATACAATCCAGAATCAGGCTACAAAAATAGAGAATGAAAACCACATTGTGAAATGAATAAATGTTCATCTCAAAAAATGCACATTCATACATGTCCAGAACTAATTCTCTCTTTAAACAGATGGTTATCATGATAAAGGTAAATAGAATTCAATTCTGCACCTCATTATTCATGTTCTCACTAGGATTACTTGTAGAACAACCTGCAACAATGTCATGGGTCTCAGCAATTTCCTTCAGTTCACTTCCTTCTCCAAGTTGACTGGATAGATTTTCAGTTGCACTTCCCTCACCAACTTGTTCACCCGAACCTGCTTCACTGAAGGACAGGGTATTCTGCATATTATTACTAACATTAGTGTAGAAGCTTTCACCAGACTGCACTGATTTCTTGCAAAACTCTGGGTTAATGGGTGATTCAAAAATTAAAGGATCCGTGTCACAGGAAATAAAACTCTCCCATTCGCATCCTGTGGCCTCTTTATCCTGATCAATTTGGTTTGTGCCCTCCTCATTCTCTCCACTTCCATATAAACCTTTCTGGGAGGCCTCTTGAATAAACGGAGCAAATGTTGAGGAAGTGTAAGCATATTCTGCACTGTGTTTGGCACTAAGGTCATTGCTAGTTGTTAAGATGGAGTGAGGGCATCGTGAATCATACACGAGACTTTGACCAAGCTTGATTTCAAGCTTTGAACATTCATAAGATGGCTTATAGATTGCTTCATCAACGGAACCCTCTGGATTAAGATTTTCATGTGGTTTGTCTGATTTATTAGCACCATCTATAATTGGGTCATTTTTATCAATTGTGTTTCCACCATCTGTAGCAAACTCAGGTTTTGATGGATCTGCAAGTTGATGCCTGTAAAGAGACTAAATGAATATGAAATGCACCATAATAGATGCAGGACGGGATAGTAGGAGTAAAAATTGCAAAAGCTCGTGAACTAGATGCATACCGTTTCAGGAATCTAGAACCCTTCAGGGAACTGACATGGGGGGAAGTGAAAACTGATGGAATCGATGCAAAACTAAGAGGATTGACTGTCTGAGTAATGTGTATGGACTTAACTGGTTTGATGGGGGAAAGGTTGTTGAGAAAATTAAAGACGGGAGAGTCCTGCAAGCAAGGGGAGAAGCTTTTCAATGTCGAAAAGAAAAACACAAATAACAATGCAGTCGACCGAACCATAACCTCAGTACAATCAATTTAAATACAAATATACTTTGTGAATTTACATTATCAGAAAGAGAATTAAACAAAAAAAGAATGGACTAACAAGTTCATCACTTAAAGAGGAAAACCCTGAAAGAATAATGAACTGGACAAAAACATAACCTAAATAAAATCGATTTAAATACAAATAAACCCAATGAATTTGAATCATCAGAAAGAAAACAACTAATGCACTCATATATTTCCTGTTATAAGCACCATGTATTAGATAAAATAAGTGAATACAGCATTGTCCACAAGCCATTCAAGAACACTTATAGGTGTATTTGTAGATACATTGAAGGTAAAAGAGAGAAACATTCTGCAAAGATCATGTCAGAAGTGAAAAATGAAATGGGGGGCAAGTGTGAAAAAGTGGAGAGCTAATGTCATCTCAAATTATAATGTTTTGATTTATAGCTCCAGAAAAAGTACTAACCATATCCATTTATTTCATCTGATACCAAAAAATCAATTTGTCAAGTTTTTCCCACTCATCAAATACGAAAAACAAATGGTCAAATGACTACCATGGATAATAATGGCAACTCTTAAATTTCAAATACTTGAAAGAAAAATTTATCAGAACTTCTCGTGACCAAAACCCAAACTCAAAGGCCATTTAACATAGTCAAATTCATATACTGCTGCTAACAATCCCATAAAGGAAATGCAAGCCAGAAAACAACAATTGCTTGATCAAAATTACTGAAACAAAACATTATGAATAACCAATTATGGGGTTCACGTGAACACTAAAATGGAAGAGATTTAATGAATAATTATCAAGAAATCAGCCAAACAGCAATGTCCAGAGGCTTCCCAGCACACTAAAAGTTACTTAAAATTAAAGATCACTAAAGATTTACAAGAACAGAAATTGGAAGAACCACGAGGATTTCATCAAAAACTCTCAGTAGATAGATTCCACAAATCCAACATAAACTAACAAGGTCAAAACTTCTGATCAAAACTACATTTAAAAAAAAAAAATTGTTTTGAAACTACAGCTACAACTCACTTCCTAAGTCAAAAATTCATTGAAGGAACAGTTTTTTTCCAATAATTTACTCAATAGTCAATACAAAGAAAACCACAAATCGAAGATCAATAAACAAAACTGTAACTCAGAAAATCCTTAAGAGAAGCAGAATTTCATCAGTTAATTAAAAACCCACATCCAAATTCTTTTTCAGTACCGAGCATAACAAATCAAAGATGGATCAACTTAACCACAACCACCCAAAAGGACACCTTCAAAAGACTAAACCATCAATCAAATTGCTAAATAAACCCACATTTCAAGCCTTATCCTATGAACAAAGAAAATAAATCAAGGATCAATCAACTAAACTTGGGGGGAAAAATGAAGAGCAAAACATTGATACAAGAAAACCAGTTCATAACTTCGATTGCAGTGGGCAAAAACCAAAAACTCAAAAGCAATTGACCCAAAAATAGGTCAAATCACTAAAAACCCATTACACTTAAACAGTAAAAAGATGCAAATCACACCTCAAATTTGTTGGTGGATGTTGTAATCTGGCTGCTTTTGCTCCTCTCTGGAGTGTCCATCACCACCACCATGACCCCTTTCCCTTTTTCGGTCTCTTTCACTTTCTCTGCTTTCTCCTCCATCTTTACAAAGTATACCAATATTTATAACAATGTATAATTTTTCACTTTTGAATCAACCTGTTTCTTTGACACGACAAACCTTCAAACTTTGCCCCTCTGGTCTGAGAATTAGAAGGGTCAAAAGAGAAATGAAATTCAAGAAGGAGCGGGAAAAGACATGAATTTTCTTGACAAACAATACCAATAGACTGCCCCCACCACTCACCAAACACAGCTGTTGATGTGTTACTTTGGAGAAAATTAGAGCTTGTTTGGCTGAGATTAAAATCGAATTAAAATTAAAAATTAGTCGTTATTGTTGACTTTTATTAGATGTGTGGGACCCAATAACGGTCATATTTTCAATTTTAATTGGATTTTAATTGTTACCAAACAGGCTCTTAATATAATGCAGAAGGCAAAGGATTGGGAGACTAATAACGAAAATAGTAACATATCTGCTCGAATTTAATAAGGATGTTTTTTTTTTTTTTCTTTTTTTAACCGTTAACTTTTTTTTTCGGAGGAAATTACGTTGGATGTCATTTTGCTACCATGTTATTACCAAAATGTCACATTTTTAAAATAGTTGCAAGATTGTCAATTTTGAACATTTTTACCCTTGTAGATAAATTAAATACCGACATGCCTTCAATAAATGAGATTTGACTAGATTAGACATTTGTACAAAAAATGTGTAAGTTGTCATAAATTTTTGGAGATTTAAAAAGCCAAAACAAGAACCTTAAAATCCTAAACTCACTCCACCGTTCAACAAATTTTCATCAGCTTCCCCCTTTTCTTTCCTTCAATTTCATTTCTGAGCATCCAACATATCAATGATCCCTCTCATCTTCATCCCCTATAACCGATGGTGATAAAGAATTACTGAGATTTTTCATTTATGGCCGTAGATCATCAAGTGATAGGAGCTTTTTTCTT
>CAIGRF010185513.1:143696-160836 GCA_903798235.1 Fraxinus ornus
TATTACAAATAAATATTTAATTTAATAAATTAATTGTAAATTATAATTAATTATTTCAAATAAAAACTTGAGTTTTGTAAATTTAAACCTTTGAGCCTAATTTTTGATTTCATGAAAGATAAAACTTGATCTATAAATTTTTCCCTTTTAAAAACTGTGTGGCAGGCTGTGTATGAAAATGCAAGAGTAGCAGACCACAAACTTGTGTTTCTTAGAAAGATAAATAACTAGTAGTGAAATAATTTTTGAATTTTTTACTTGTTCATATAAACACGCCTATCTCATTTAGATATTGAATAGCTATATTAACGTCACAATTATTTTGGAAGAATGTATTTTGAAATAGTAGATTGATGGAAAATGTGAAGTTGAAAAAGAAAGAAAAATTATTGATGTGATGTAAAATATTATTTTATTGAAAATGTGTAGTTGAAAATGAGTAGAATAATGAAAATGAAAAAAATAATATGGCTCAAACGGGGGCTATGGGTGTTTTTTAGCCACATTATTTTGAAAAAATGTATTCTGAAATAGTAGATTGATGGAGAATGTGTGGTTGAAAAAGAAGAAAAAGTTATTGATATGATGAAAAATATTATTTTATTGAAGAATGCATAGTTAAAAATGAGTAGAAGAATGAGAATAAAAATTTTAATGTGTACCAAACATGTATATAAGGGCCTACATTTAATTACATTAAAGCACTTTAACATTTGTTTATTATCATATTTATGTTCTCGGCGTATTTTTCATCTCATTATTAGCATTAACCTTTTATTAATTAACATATCTTGTGCAAACGCTCTTTGCGAGTCTCCTTCGTTCTTGTTATGGCACCGAAAGGTCGTTTTAGCTTTCTAAAGAGGGAGTACAAGATTTACTTGCCCAAGGGCGGACCCTGGGGGTCACGTGACCCCCCAACTTTTGAGATATGTTTTTTATATAAATTCATGTTTGATATCGATTGAAATCTAAATTTTGATTTAAATAAAAATTAACAATTAATTTTAATAAAACATTTCATGAAATCCATAATTGTTTTAACTTTTATCAAAATTTACTTAAAATTTGATTTTAATCTCCACCAAACGGAGACAAACTCACAATAAATTCAAATTTTGATAACATGCTAATTTTAAAATTTTTCGACGATCGTACGCTAATCGAATCTACAAATTGTTTATATCATCTCAATACTTATTTCGAGAACTACATTATGGGGATATCGAATAGTCCAAACAAATATCGAAAATAGTTAAAAATACGTTAAACGTAAATCTTCAAGAAAGACATCTAACTCGCATTTTTTTAAAAAAAAAATCAATTATTTCATTAACATTTATTATTTTTGCAATACAAATTTCTCAATACAATTTTCATCATTTTATTAGAAAATTTTATATGGAATATGACATAAAAAAAATTCGAAATTTGACATCCGAAAAAGTCATATCCCACGTAAATCTTCGAATGCAAAATTACACGGAGTATAATTTTTTTGAACGTAAATTCTCAATTATAAAATTTCTCTCAACTTCTTTGCAAGTTCGATTATGTCTCCCTAACTTTAAAGTTTTGCGTCCGTCCTGTACTTGCCTCGTATATTGCAAATAAAAAATAATAAATAAAAACTACAATTAAATATTGCCCTTTCTATAGCACACTATCAGTCTTTTTTTACAAAAATTGCCATTAGTGATATTTTCTCGTGTACTAATAAACGGAAGGTTGATGATCAGAATGTGATAAAAAAAATTATGATGATAAACGCGACAATTCGTAAAGGTTAAAGAGATTAGTTACGCCAAACGGGGCTCCTTTTTAGCTGCCTGCAGCGTACACCAAAATGAAACGATGGCAACTCATGCATTCGAGAGATTATCAGCGTCTGCTAAGGAAAAAATTGGAATCCAAGTCCTCCTATCAACCATTTATGCTTCTGCTGGCAAATGAAGCGATTTTGCAAATGTGAGTAAGCACGTGAAAGAAATAGGAATTCTGAAAGTTCCTGGTTCGAGCTCAACCGATGTAAATGGAGTCATCCACGAGTCTACTTCGGGTGAAGAATCCCATCCGGAGAAGATCCTTACTGACTCAATTCTACAAGAGTTGCAGACTAAGAGATTTGGGTTATGTTCCTGTTCTAATAAATGTTTTGCAGGACATAGACAAACAAGAGAGAATTCTTGCTGAACCGACGCAGGGAGAAACAAGCCATTGTCTTCGGGTTTGTATGTTCAGATTATGGAATGCCCGTACGGGTTGTTAAAAATCTCCTGATGTGTTCCTACTGCCACTCTTTTGCTAAAATGGTTTCCAAAGTATATGATCAAGAAATTGTAAACCGGTTCCACTTTTCCAGCAAGGCCTGTGTTCTTGCCATGACTATTGGTAACATAAAGTGTATACTTGTTGAATGTATGTGTAATTTACTCATCTCTTAATGGCTTGAGGGAAGACTTCTGTGCTCACAAGTGAAATTTTCGCAAGGCGAAGGATTTGATTAAAAAAATCACAATCTGTTATTTTAGCGTGCTCTAATACTACATAGAACAAAGGAATCAACACAAATGGATCTACCAGAAAATAAATATTCTGAGGACGTAAACCTAGTAGGATTTCAAAAAAGACGTGACAGAGACTTCAATCTGCTACGGCCAGGTAATATTTTGGGGTTCGGCTTCTGCCACCCAAGTCTTTCCAAGAATTCCTCAATCAACCTTTAGAAACAGAAAACAAAAATCAAGACAATTAGAAAACAAAACTCATAGATTCAAACAATAAAAGACTCCATTTGCACTCACATGCTGCAAATAGCCTTCTGTGAAGATGCCAGTTCACGATCTGGAAAACTATCTTCCATGTGAAAGCTCAACCAAACATACAGATCCAGGACCTTCAGTTACCAATAGAACAATAATTTAGCAGCAAATCCCGCATTAACAACAAACATATCCGATAATACAATCTATTTAACCCACATTCAGAAAGAATTACAGTATGACTAGAGCTTTATCAATACACATTCGATTAAAAAAAACAGATAATAATTCAGCAACATGGAAGAGGCAACTTGGTTCTCCATTTTTCCCAGGTTTAGGAGATGGCAAAAACCGATTTGAATTCCCTATTTGACCCAAAAATTGACATTTTAGAGATGGCGTAATTGGAAATTGTACTGGCAATAAAAATAAATAAGGCAATTGTCTGTTTGGCATCCTGCAGCAAGTATTTGAGTCATCAAGACAATTATTACATACGTTTCCATTTGTACAAACTACAAACACAATACTTTAATGGATCAGGGTTATATTGTGGGAAAATGTTGGATCATTTTATGCACAGGATACCATTGTGCCATACACCATGTTAAATTACATTTCAGTTCATTGGAAAGGCGCGATATGAGTATTATAGATCCCCGAGTCTCGAACTTGAATGTGTGAATAATACAAACCTTGTGAACAGATTCAAGCTCTTTAAGTGCAGTTTGTGTTTTTGGGACCTCGAGCGTTCCCGGAGTAAATATTTCTCGAAGCCTTACAATGCCGTTCCTGGAATAACTTTGTGCAAACTACTACCAATCAAAGCAACGCTATTTTACAAGTTTCACCAGTCAAAACATAATAGTTGATAATAACCAATGACTACCAAGTAGGAATTACCTGAGTAAGGCCCTGAGATGAAATGTAATCATCCATATCTGATGGACTAAGGAGGAAAAATACTAGTTAGTGCGGGCACAATGAGGAAAAATACTAGTTTTTCACTAGCTAACTAGAATTGTTCATTAAGAAAAGCGTCCTGCCATATTTGATCGTAGTATATGGGATTGTTAATTTGAAATAGTTTTGTAGTATTGTCAGAATCTTCATTGTTTTAAATTCATTATTATAAGAATAAAATATTATCATTTACCAGAAAAACGAATTTAATAAAAAATTATTGCAAATTGAAGGTGAAAGCATTATCCTTTCTAAGGGGACATAAATGCTACCTTATACAGAAGAGATATTTATCATTCAAATTAAGCGGCAGTTCATCAATAACAGCAGCGACTTTCTGTGGGTATAACAATCATAATTAAAAGTTATCAAAAGGTGAAAAAAGAGTCAGAAAAGGAAAATCGAAGGAAATATGAGAGATTCTAAAAGCAGAAGTCTCCCATATTGGAAGAAAGGAAGCAAACAGGGAAAAGTTGACATACCAACATTTCTTCACAATCAGCGATGAAATAGCTAGCAGATAACTTGGCATTCTCCAGGAAATGTTCCTGGGAGCGAAAATTGTAAATGAGGGATCAGAAAATCCAAAAATAGCAAACCTGAAAGTAATGAAGGTCGATAATCTGAAGTTGTTTCAAGTGGCATGAACCATTATCTCCAGCACATGCTAAAAATAATGATGGCTAATATACGGTACAAAATAGTTGCGTAAGAGGCAAAAGTATCATCTATATTAAGTTCCTTATGTTCTTGCGCATTTTGTGATCTTACAGGACTTCAGCCAAGGAACTACTGCACAACACTAAGCAATTTCAGCAGCAATCCCCTGAGGATGCTTCAGTTTGATTTCATATCCCGGAGCTACGGTCACAATTATATTAACAAGCTTGGTGTAGATTGAATAGAATTAAAAAAACTAAGCAATTATGAAATCTGAAATTGGGGATTCAGATCCAATGCCATATAATTTCAAAATTCTAGAACTTCTTTGAGATTTGGAACCCTGTTTGGAGTATTTAAGTTGTATTCCATAACAAATCAAAATTAGCAGTTTGAAGCATAAGATGCAAATCAATAATGACAGACACCACAAACAACAGATCCAATGATTAAACAGTTAATTTCTATAGATTTCAAAGATGACACTAAATTCATAAATGTTGTTTAAGAACAGGACATGAACTTATTACATGTTTCTGATGGTAGAATACAACCAATAGTTGGCATGAGGTGAAGAATAGTCTCTCTCCTAAAATAACCAGCATGCAAATAAACATTATGCTTGGCAAGTTTTCAGATAGAAGATTCAAAATGTTGCCCCATCCAAAATATCCAAAAAGAACACATGGACCATATTGAGAGCTGATGCATAACTGGTCAATTTTCCAGCCTTTATTCTGTGTGTACTGTACTTAATAGGCTAACCCCATAACTAGATGAGTGGAACACCTGGATTAGTTCTGGCCGAGAATTAAATTTGGCATCTTGATGGCACCGAAATCTCTACCCAGAAACAAAAAAACTAGATCACGTTTAAGTACCAAACCAGGACCCATGCATTGACTCACCTAACCTTGATACAGAGAGAGAGAGAGAGAGAGAGAGAGAGACCTACCAATAACTGGAGCATACCAAACGTTGGATGGAGGAGAGAATACATGAACAAAAGGTCAAAGCTCGGAAAAAGTCCAGCTTGCTGCATCATAAAACATGTCCCTTTTTTAGGTAAAATTATCAAGAGAGTGCATTCTTGTTAAGAGAGAAATTCACCAACCCAGCAATGAACAAATTACCTCAATAATGGGAGATGGGGAACTCAATGCTGAATTAAGTAGAGGTAGATCTTCTGCATCTAGACACGTCACTTCACCAACAGGGAATTTAGATCTATACCTGCCTGCTCTTCCTACAAGAAAATCCACCAGTCATAAATCATCAATTTCCATAAGCTTTGTAAAGCTAGTCATTTCCCACAGAGAGAGAGAGTTACTAAATATAAATAAAACAAGAATATGTACAAGAGTAAGACCATTAAAAAATGCAACAACAAAAATATAAACAAACTAAGCCTTGTTCCCAATAACTTTGAAAAAAATAAAAAATAAAAAAAGTCAGCTACACTAATCCTTTTTCTTACTCGGTTAAGTTCATTGCTAGATCTAGTCAAAGATCTAAAACAACTAGAATCACAAATTCACCAATATACAATAAATATACCAGTGAGAATCGAATTCCCCCACACTAACTTTCTCATTATACTTGTCACTCTGAGAGGTAACTAGTCCATGTCCTGTCGCACCACGCTTATTCTCTCTCAGTTATCTTTTTCTATTTTACTTTTTTTTCTTTTTCTTTTTTTTTTTTTTTATGAGGGATGGAAGGAGGGGAGTAAAAAAAAAAAAAAAAAATTCATTATCAGTATAGGTACGTTTCTTTTGACACAGCAACACAATTTCAATCAGTAGAGAAAAAAGTGAGGTAACAGTTCTTTCTTCCTTACTTGTATTTTTTTTTTTTTATCTTGAGTGCTAGTACAATAATCTAGACATGCAAACAACATTAACCTTCAAATAATTTCCACCTAAAGATTAAGTATATAAGATAAAGAAGTTAAATAGTATGGATTTGGAAGGCAGCATTAGACTAATAGAACATGTCATGAAAAGAACTTGACAAGTTAGAATTCATACTCAATCGGACTCTCAAGTTCTAATTAATGCATGGTGAAACAGAATCAAGAACATTTAGTTATGTTCTACAAATGAAGCTTTTTGTGAAACAAGAATCCTGAGATCAAGTTGATGACTTACCTGCAATTTGTTTGATCTCTGAGACAGAAAGGTCCCGCATTTCCACACCATCAAATTTCTTCAAGGTTGAAAATATAATTCTAGATATGTTTAGGTTAAGACCCATCCCGATGGCATCACTAGCTACGAGAACGTCTAACTCACTGTTTTCATCGTTGAACATTGTCGCCTGCAATCCTAAAGAACGTATTAATTCAGCTCATAGCTGTCAGATGCAGGATTCAAAATGGTTTACATTTTAGAGAACAACATCAATTAGTGTGAACTAAAACTAAGAATCCAAAATAATAGTACATGTTAAAGAATAAACCCTAAGGAGATTAAATTCAATTACATATTGAGAGACTATGAAGTACAAGGAAAGAGCGGAATAATGGAAAGAGGACCCTTGCAATCAGAAACTCAATAAGAAAATAACCTTTAAAGAAAAAACAAAAAATCTCATCTGAAAGAACTTTACATAGATGTAAAATAAACTGACCAAAGACAAATGAAGGTAAAGAGTAACAAAACCTGTCTCGTTCGAGTCTCTGGAGGTAGTGAACCATAAACAACAGAACATAGATGCTTTCCTCCATTTTCAATTTGTTTCTGTCAAAATCAAAGAAACAAGAGGTTCAATCAGGATGTGTTGAACTGTAGTGACAATGCATAGTGAGAAGAAAAATTAAAATTAACTGAATGTGAATGGATCTGATTATATAATCTCAAATTCAAAAAGATGAACTTAAAAATGTAGGTCAAGCGAGTTTCAATTGCAACCATTAACCAGTTTGGCCACATAATTTCGCAAAAGAATCTGGTGATTAGATCAAGAGTGATCTTTGATCAATTCTTTGTAGTTTCTTTCTTTGGCTGTGTTTAGTATCTTATTAAGGGCCTATTCGAAATAGATTTTTTTAGAATAGATTTTGTGAGAAGCGATATTTTTAAAAAATGAGTGGTTAAACGGTAGGGAGAAGTTATGGGTCCACGTGTAAAATTATTTTATTTGGAGAATGTATTATTGAAAGTGAGTTCGGAGAAAAATGAATTTTAAAGAATCTGTACCAAACTAGGGCAAAAACTATAAATATAAGTGGTATAATTGTTAGGAATGAGCCCTTAAAGAAGACAATCCTATATATATGAACTGTAAAACACTATCACTAGGATCGGTTTTCTCCAGTAACTTTAGATCTCCAAGTAGATATAGCAACAAACAATACGGACCAACCTCAAACTTCCCACATAAACTACCATTAAATAAATACCTTGAGACCTAAAAACCGTAGGTAAATCATTTCAGAATTGTGGTCACACATCGAAGATTATTTTGCGGTAGAATTGGGTGGAAGAATGTGAGTTTTAGAGCACTGCAGCCTTTTTTCAGATTTATGCCTTCAAATTTTAAGGTCCACAGCTAAGTAAAGCCATGATTCTGTGTTTATTGCATCTTGTATGTGTGTGTCATTTAAGTCATTTCTTTCCTTTCACATTTCATTGCCTATTTACTAATTCATCTTTTCCCTTTTGGAGGGTTGGGGATTGGAATATATGTAATGATATCTCAAAGATATCAATTCCTGACCTTTATCCTGTAAATCTGACGACGTGAAAAGGTGACAATGCAGTCTCCAGTTTTTATATTAGCGAATGATCCAAGAGGAATCTTCAATGGAACAAGGGGCGAAAGCCTCTCATAGTATTGAACCTAAACGAAACAGGAAACAAGAAATCAACAGCAAAGCAGAAGTGTTTAAACAGAAAAATTAACAGGAGGTAGTTTAAAAATTAACAGGAGGTTAAGCAGCTCAATAAGACACGTATTCGTTTAACTTCGGAGCAAAATGCCTTTTGCTTACCTCAAACTACTTATATCCTCCCATCCCAAAATCTCTTACAGGAAGGCGAAACAAAACCCCTTCCAAAAAGTAACAGAAAGAAACGCACCCTTTCTAATGTAACGCCCACAGGAAAAAAAATGGTTTAAGAAAAGATTGCGATGTAGCTATTCTTATATTGAAAATAGCAAGATATGATTGACAATAATATTTTCACATATAACTATAGTATATTGTATATTGCTTATTAAACAACATTAGTAGAAAGGTCGTAGGTATCTTTGCAGGAACACAGCTTTATATGTCAAAATAATTACAAATTAATCTACAATCTCCACTTGTCACCTAGATGCATCATACTGCATCAAAATAACATTTACTGTCAAAACATGGTCCAAATATAATATATACACCAAATTTTTTGAAATGACATCTTAAGCAATACAAGTTAAAATCTGACAATTATGTAATCTCACCGCCTCTTGAGTCAAAAGAAAGCTAGAATTTAGATACCTTGACAATGTCGTCGGTCACTTTCAAAATATCCTGAATTAGAGGAACAGCTGCTGCATCTCCACACAAATGTAATTCGTCAGCAGATATTCCTAATAGAGCTCGTGTAAATGAAAAACCCCTTGACCTACACCCTAACATCTGTGAAGAAAAAAAAATACAGAGGTTACAATAAATGTATAACATGGATTCCATTGATGATGAAGCAGTTAAAAATACAAATTTCCAAAAAGGGTAGCAGTGTAAAATTTAAAAAATGTTTCTAAAACTATGCACAAAAAAAGACCATGATTTTGGTGCATCCAATTTGATTGCAAAACCGTTCTCCTTCTTTATAGTTCTTTTTTAACTTCATCTAATAGATCAAAAGGCTTGTAGGTACAATAGCATTGATTTTAGACAAGGCACATACATGAGAATTTGTCAACCTTCACAATAGGCATACAACATTTGGATGCCCCACACCCCAGCCAAGGCTGGTTTCGGAAATTCTCGTTTTACACATAGTATGAACTAGCATCATTTTGCAAAGCACTGTAGATCAGTACTCTACCACCTCAACTTTCATGCAGTGTATTGAACTAGCATCATTTTGCAAAGCACTGCAGATGAGTACTCTACCACCTCAACTTCCATGCAGCTTATTTACCAGGACCAAACCAAAAAAAGTAATAACTGCCCATGACAAACTGATATTAAAGCGACTATCTTGTCTTATATTAAATAATTATAACTAATTGTTTCACCATTCCATGATAATATGCTTTAACTAAGCACATTAAAAAGTCAGGTTCAGAAAATCAGTAAAGAAGGCATGGATGACCAAGTCATTTTTCGAAGATTCAAAATTTCAAGTTATATAATTCCGCCTAAATAAGATGATAGAGAAAAACAAATGAATGCCATACTCTATTACATATAAAATAATCAATTAGGACGAATTTCTTAGCTTCTGTGTCTTCAGGGACCAGAAATTTAAGCAATGTATGGTAATTTTAGAAACTTTATCAGAGTTGAGTTAAGATGTTTCTATAGGGGCAGCCAGAACCGCAGAAGGGAGGAAGGATATGAGACAAATATCAAATTGAGGATAGGAAATAGAGAATGGAACTATTGTCAATGATGTTGGCTTAAAACCTTCGTTATACCAATTGGGAAAAATGGCTTCTTCCTCACTTTAGTTCCGTTTATACCAAATAACAAAAATTGATTGAGACATCAAAGGATGATGGTGCCAGGCATGTGTTATATACGAACCTGAATTTCATCAACAACAGCACAATCATAATCAGAATTCACATCAGCCATCTCTACAGTAACAGCTTTATGTTTTGCACCATCAACTTCCTCCCTTTCTTGTCCGGTGATAAGATCACAAGGAACTTTAGCCTTATTCAAACGTTTTGCCACCTCCCATGCCAATAGTCTCAATGGCCCACAATAAATACCTGCAGCAAGTATTTCATTGGTTTCTCAATTAAATATCAGGGTATGCACCTGAAAGAAACAAGCAGAATGTCGAGGATAATAATAGGGAAATATTTTCATATGCAATATACCAGAACAACTTGACTCCAGCTGCTTCAATGCATGATATGTTTTACCACTATTTGTTGGACCAACATGTAAGATAATATTTCGTCTTTTTCTTCGAGCCTTTGGGTACCACGTATGAGGGCGCCTAAAATTTAAAGCAAAATAAGTACTGAAGAATGTAAGAACAGACTGTGGAAACCATTAACAATATTAATAAAGAACAAAAAACTTTATCTTGGTATCGTGAATCTTACGTAAGATCTGTAAAGTCAACTTTCTTTGCTCTCGTGGAATCGCTGAGCTGCCTAAATAATTGACACATGGTCAATGGGGTTCTAAACTTTGATTCCCCAGAAAAGCAGTAAAACTCCAAATTAACTGACCAGCAGAAAGGGTGAAAGATATATCAATTATCAAACAACAGAATGGCTACAAAAGAACGCAGTGCTCAGTGATACCTTCGAACACCCAAAAAACAAAAAATTTACATTCAATATGCATTGACAACAAAAGCTACTAAAGTAATGTACTTGCCACCTTATCAGGTAAACCATCTCATTCCAAGATTAACCTTCCCATCTGTATACACTCATGTAACCACAGTACCCATGGGAACACGACCTTCCTTCCTTCCTTTCTTCTTCTTCTTCTTCCCCCACCCCCCCGACAAGCAAAGATTTATTAGCATCTATGTGACGGACGGGACAGGGGCCTATGTACTTACAATTCCATGAGTAGCTACAAACAAAACTTTACACGGACGAAAATGATTAGAATGTCCTCTGCCCTTATAAAAACAATTCCATCTGCTGAAAATTATATGATCCATCTGCAACTTATATTGCAAGCATAAATCATCATTCCTATAAAGGAATTGGACAAGCAAGTAGCAAGACAACTTATTGAATTCCCAGTAGATCTGGATAACTATAGAGTTAAGCGTGGAATTGGATCTTTAACTCTACCCCCAATCTCACCCCCATTAAAAGCATAAAGTCAACCAGATCATGACCTTCTGCAAGCCAGATCATCAACTGTCACACCAAAAAAAGCATAAGATATGTTGTCATGTAAGCATAGATTACCACTCCACCATCTCCATCAAGCAATGCAATTAATCATGCATCCGAGAGCACATGCATCACATTTCTACTGAGGACTAAACTTCATACTATGCGACAGATTTTCCATGCTGCTATCAAAATTTCCTCCCTGTTTATGTTTAATTATACTTATTATCCGATATAAAATCAAATGCTAGCTGCTGTTATTCAAATGAAACTTACAATTTCTACAAAGGTCAACCACCACATCATTATTAATTTTTATTCCTACATCATAATATGCTATAACGACCAGCATTTGATCATTAAAATACTATTGATACCAAATGTGAAATTACTTATTTACTTCTTCCCAATTCCTTTACTTCAGATATTTACTTCTTCCCAATTCCTTTTTATTATCAACCGAATTTTATTGCCTAGCATCTTAGTTAACAAGGGAAAAAAGAAGAACGGAGTTTACCAAGACTACGAGGGGCGCTGTAGTGTGTTAGCCTTCGAAGAAAGATCGAAGACCCCATTTTTTCCCTCGTTTTTGTTCTTAATTTCAGACAACTGAAGGTTAATTCAAGTGGAGATTGAAATCATACGGGAAAAGGGAAGCAAAAATGATTAAGAAACGGAGAGAAGTGAATATCGAACTGTTTTTATTGATGGATTTTGTGGAGCTGAGGAACTGATGTATCGGTGTTCATGGCGAGTTTTCCGAGCGCCGGTTCCGGTTGTGCTCAAAACAAGTGTCGCGTTTGCCTGTGGAATAGTTGTGGGTAAAAAGCACTCCAAGTCACTCAACTTTGATTCAAATTTCATTTTAGTCATTCAACTTCCCCCCCCCCCCCCCCCCCCCCCCCCCCCCNCGAATACTATATAACCAAACAATAATTATTTGAACTACATCACCTAATGCACGTGCGATATCACTAGTACAATATTAAAAGAGGGAAGTTGATGCCACTGTTCCTAAGCCCAATGGCCAAGTAAGCCAGCCATTTTCGAGCCATATAAGCCGAGCCAGCCGAGCCATATAAGAGGAGATTTTTAATTTTTTTACTTTCCTGCCTTTTCCTTTCTCTTCTCATGCACGGGCAACCTGCTTCTTGGTTTCTGTGCTCTCCCACTTCTTTCAATTTTCCATCTGACACACGCAACATTTCTCTTCAATCTTCCACAGTCTTCCTTCTTCCCATTTTCGTTCCTTTTCGAATTCAGAAGAACCCAAAAGAAAAATCGCAAAAAAACTGAGAGTTGTACATGCACTTAGAATCCTCAAACTTTCGTTTTCCTCTTTCTGTGTATGCTTGTTCCATTTTCTTTAGCCCTATTGCTTTTGTGTTTGACCTTTTTCTCTGTCTTTGTCTTTGTTCCAGTGCAAGATTGCAGTTCAATAGGAGTAGAAATGGGGAGGACCGGTCAGATTCGACATCACCTGCGGAGAGCCCAAAGTCGATATCACCTGAACTACTTGCTTGCCCACTGGATAATACATCGGATGCCAGAGTTATAATTCTCCACCGGCCAAGGTAACAGCCTAGATAACAACAATATTTAGTTTGATAGTTTGAAAGCGTAAGCCTCAAATAGATGTTTAAAACAATGATTTCCATATTAGGTTACTGCATCCATTTTCCCAAAATGTTAGCTTAATCTCATCCCACAAGAAATTTGGGTCCTTACCTTGATAATAGACTCTCAATAATACATATTTCTGATGCCAATCATTGTATAACCGAGGTGAATCTATTGAGAGAAACATTAGAGAGAAATCTTATTAATATTGAATATTGTGAAAAAATGTATGAACTGCTCAATAAGAGGAGTCCTATTTGTATGTAGAAAGTTTAACTATGGAGAACTTGCTATAATATTTGTTTGAAAATCAAAATAACAAAAGGAAAACTTTTTTAAAACCGAAAGACTATTGTTACAAGCAAACAAATAAATTTCTAATTCCTAGAGTTACGCTTATTATAAGTGCAAGCTTCTTCCTTACCAATGACTACAATTTTTGGATCTATGAAAATCTGATTAACCGTCATTTAGTCAAGAGGAAGAATGAAAGTTGGTAGAAAATCAATAGCTAAGTAACTGAATATGTCTACCAGAAGATTGCCATTACATGGTGGATATACTGACTGCTTTGTTCTTGAGGTTCAGTGATTTTCAAGATTTTTCTTTTGAGAAAATATATTTTGTAAATGTTTCTTCATTAATTGGTTACTGGAAAGAATTGCAGGATTCTAAAGCAACTTATACTGAGATGCAATTATACTTTACCAGAATCCGTATATCTAATTAAGTTGGCGCTCATAGTTAGTTTTTTTTTTTTTTTTTCAAAAATATATTTTGTAAATGTTTCTTCAATAATTGGGTACTGGAAAGAATTGCAGGACTCTAAAGCAACTTATACTGAGATGCAATTATACAGTACCAGAATCCGTATATCTAATTAAGTTGGCGCTCATAGTTAGTTTTTTTTTTTTTTCAATTTATCTATATTTGATAATTATCCGAGCATATAAGAATAAACAAAACTACTAATTTGTACGACAATGAGTTTCTTGAACACTCGATCGGTATTATGAAGTTACTTATATGCTTGATGAAATTTAATAGACTTGGCCATTTAGACGAAAATATATATGTGAAAGTTCAGTTCTTCAATGGTCTAAAAATTTTAGAAAACTAGAATATATCTTCTTCACTGCTTTTTTGTATGTTTTAGACTGTTGACATCTTTTGAGAAATTCTATAAGTGAGTTTGGTGTTTTATCCAGTGTAAAAATTCAGGACATACAACTTTTTATCAATCATCTTATTGTCTATTGGGAAAGCCTTGGTTGATTTTGATGAGGATAACTTGATCCCCCGTTTTGGATTTGGAGATGGTATGGCACCATAAACTTGTAATTTTTTTTTTTCAAAATCTGGATTTGGCTTACTCAAGTTATAAAACTTTAATCTATTTCTCTCTTCCTAATATTTTGATAGCATCAACCCAAGATCAAGATGTATTGAGTTTCAACCCATTATCTTTTTTTTTTTGCTCTCACACTATTAACAGTAATACTCCATTGGAGACCGATGAAATTGGAGACCGATGACATTTGAAGTTATCATTCCAGGTGCATTGAATGTCTTTTTAACTTATATGGATAACTTTCGCAGTCAATAGTATAACTCAACAGGGTTATTTTAGTTCGGAGATTAGAATAATCATTTTATTAGTTGCTACTTTTTTTATATGATGTATTGTGAAGATCTAGAAATTGATTTATCTATTCATTTATTCTGATAACGTCTCTATATCATATGTTTCATCTTAAACTAATTCAATCTTGATTTGGAGGATCATTTCTATCTATGGTGAGTCTTTTCTATATATTTTTCAATTTTTTTAAATCTTTAAAAATTTAAAAAGGATAAAAAGGTTTCGAAGAAAATTAACGGACGCAAGATGATCAAAACGGCTGCATTATTCTGTAATTGTATCTTTATGTGGTTGTGTTATGAATAGGGGGAAGCTCCAGGTCTTTTTTAAGATCATCTCGATGTAAAGCTTCAAGCATTCGACAATTTTGTGAGAGAGATGCGTTTTGAGGTAACAATTTTGTGCACATTTAAGGCATACTGTGGAATGTGAATATTGCTTCAGGGAACCAATTCTTTTGTGTTTCATTTTTTCCCAAAAAACTGGATGTAGATGATATCAAATAATATCTGGCTCTATAGACTTCATATTGCTATAATCTAGCTTTGACCCTGCATCATCAACACACATGTCCTTAGTTAATGAAAACAATGGTTTAGCTTGGTGTCTAATTATCATGACAGCCATATGGGCTCTTGTTATGTGGTTTGATGCCACCCTCTCTTTTATTCCTAAGGTTTTATTTCTATCATCATGACCATTCATTACTTTTTGTTTGTGGATTTTCAAATTTACCTTGATAGTATATATTTTATGTTTATGACTTCTGGATTACATTTTATTTTATTTTTTTCAATTTCTCTTTATTATCAATTCATGGATTCATATGAGTGAGCCTTTCGATATGAGGCATTACTCTTTCACTTTGCTTGCAGCGGAATGCAAATCCATGAAGCTGCAAATGGAGGTCTAGAAGTGTCGCATGAACAACTGAAGGTACACATCCGTCCCCCTTCTCCTTGGGTACTCTTTTTCCTTGCTTTTCCTGTACAAGTTTCTTGATATATCATTTACATGTTGCCTATTAAAGTACAAAAATTTTGCTTTACTTTATCATGAAAAAATTCGTAGAAAAGTTTGATAATTGATACGTCATTCTTTCTCCACCTTACAAGGAATCCATGCTTAACTCAGTGATGATTTACATTTATTCCCAGCCTTCTCCTTGTACCAAATAATATTTAACGAAAATAATTCAATCATTTAATTTAATAATATTCATTTTATTTTACTAAATATGACATAATTGTATGTCCCCACTCAACGTACCAAAATAGTAAAATCACATCCAATTCAGTGAAAATAATCAATATTTTATAATTAGGGAAATAGTTCGAAAAGTCTTGATAAATGGAGGGAGTATTTTAGGAGTGCAAATTCAGATATATTTGATATAGTTGAGCATTCAATCAAGGTTGCAGCCTCTGATTGTCCCAATGACTTCAAATTGAAAAGGGATCGAATTGCATAAATGCTTTTCACATGTAAAGTGACAAAGTGTTTTCTTTGTGAGAAAATTGAATTATCATTTCCAAATGATGATGATGTTGAGAAAATCGACGAAAAGTGTAAAAGTGGGATTGAGGCTGGAGGGAGTAAAGATACTAAAGAAAGCAAGGTGAATAGGAATAGAAATGATGATAATAGGGAGATGAATTTGAATCAGGTTAGCAATTACAATTATGGAGAAGCTGAGGTATTGACAGATGATGAGTCTCAATTATTTGAAGAAGTCTCAAGAATCAAAGAAATTCTTGACAAAATTTCATGATTCTTGGCAGGTCAAAGGAGAGCCCAATATTTCTTATATCTGCTCTAGGTTTTATAGAGCACCTGAGCTTATTTTTGTACCTACAGAATATACTACAGCTATAGACATTTGTTCTATTGGCTGTGTGTTTGCTAAGCTACTTCTTGGACAGGTAGTTCTTTTATTTTTTTCCAAATATAATATTTCATTTACATGATAGCTAAAAGAATTTCTCACGTGTTATGCTGACTTTCACTTTTCAACCCTTGTTTCCTGGTGAGAGTGGAATAGACCAGCTTGTTGGGAAGTTTTGCTCTGCTTCATGTAGAAAATGATGGGAACAACATCATGAGGTGTTAATAAATTTCAATTGTTTAAGGTGTTAGTAAATTTCAATTTTAGCTGAAGCAGTATCGCTAACGATAAGATGTTAATAAATTTCAATTATTTAAGCTCTCCCTATCTTTGTGTTAATTCTACATGACAGATCTTGCCAAAGTGCGACTGCAGATCTTGAACTAATGGTCAAATTTTATCCCTCTTTGACCTCTGTGAAGATCAGTGACTGATATATCAGATCTGATTGGTTTCTTTAACGCTGCTAACACACTGGAAGAGTTTGATGGATGTTCTTTTAATGAGCTACCTGGACAGATTGGTGAAGGTTTTCTTAATGAGTTATTAGGGAGGTATTCTGCAGTATCGTTTCCC
>CAIGRF010185513.1:185625-202143 GCA_903798235.1 Fraxinus ornus
AACTCTTTCTTTCTATCTCTATCCTATGTGGGACAAACAACATCTAAAAACCCATATTTCTATACAAACTCTCCAACAAAGTAAATATGTGAATGCTTGTTGGTTGAACAAGTTCATTTGTGACCCTCTTGCAAAGATTTCACACGAATAAATATATCAGTGTAAGTGAATTATTCCTACATGACGTTTGTCAAATGAACCCTTTGACTTGTCGTAAGTGTTTATCACTATCAAAAAGATAGTAAAAGATTATGACATGACATTCTTGGACTAAACCATCGATTATGGAATAACTTGATAAATGTATTTTACACGCTAATTTTAATTTGGACTCTTAAATTTACTCAATATTGAACATTTCGGTGATTTCTACTCATGTATATTTTGTTTTGTTTAGGGCCAAAAAAAAAAAAATCTCAGTTTGGAGTTGATTTAGGAATGTCAAATGGGCCAAATTGTGAAGCTTGGATCGCCTACCATCAGTCTCGGATAGGCTCACCAGACAAGCCAGCTCGCTACAAGGAAATTGACCTCAGTTCGTCGTATGAGCTCACAACGTCTTGATTTAAAATTTCTTAACTCAAAATTATAAGAAAATAATAATATTATTCATCAACACATGATCACTACACAATATGATGGTCTGGCTACTCTCACATTATTCAATTAATAAAAATAAATTCTAATTTCATTGAACAATGTGACAGTGACCTATTATATATTGGGTGGTGATCTTCAACGGACTTGCCTCTTAATAACAAGCTTTGAAATAATATTAGACTAATGCTAGCTACTCTTTACACCACTTTATCTAAGTTCAAAAGTCAAAACCAAAGTATCATCTAATCGTACACATACAAATATATGAAAGCCTTGTTCCGAACCCTACTTGCAATTTCTAATACTCCCTAACAATAAAACATTACTCTTTTTACATTCTCTTTGAGGGCTGGCAAAGGCCGCACCCCTGACTCTCCAGCTGCTCGAGTAGTCTTCCCATCTTGATCGGTACCACAGCCATTGTCCTGAGCATCGGGTTCCATGTAGAATCTGGCTCGAAATGCAGCTAAATGTGCATAATATGCAGGAGGAACTGCAAAAAACAATAGATCATGGGTCAGTTCAATGAGAACTCATATGACTGACACTTTTCTTACATACTAAACTAGAAAATGATCAATCAGGCCCAATATCATCCATGACAATGCAGGGAAAGCTATGGTCCAGTCAATTCAGAGAGGCAACTTACCCACAGAGACAGACCGGGTGCATCTTGCATATGTATAGCAGAGATTGTTCGTTAGTGACTGAATTCCATCGGCAGTAAAATTGTTCTCATCCCAAAGAACATGGTAATGTGCTGGACGACTAGTTCCCTGCATATAAAGGAATAGGGAAATTAATATTAACTTAGAAATCTTAAAAATCTTACAACTGATTGAAACAATTCAGGATGAAATTAGAAACAGCACATGCTCAATCTTTGAATTAGTTTAACTAACTCCAGTATTTTCTCAAACCTACTTCCAGTAATGAAATTATCACAAGAGTTTGGAAACTATAACATGAAAAGGAGTATACAACCATGCAAAAGTTTCTCCCAAGCCACACGTACAACTGTGTAAAGAAGACAATTAACAGATTGATATTCTAAGCTGAGAGGAGGTAGGCATCAGTTGATTTGTCAAAAGAATAGTATTGTTCTTGGCATCTAAATATATAAGAGTAGCTTGAAGGCGAAACTTTTCACCGTAGCCTTGGTTCATCGTTTTAATATAAACTATAAGACACTTATATCCAGTGGTCGAGTTTTGTATGACAGTTACAAGGGAAATCATATCTAACTTTTTTCCTGTGGCTCAATCCTAGAAGGAAAGAGACTCAAATACTGATCTTTTTGTGTAAATATCTATTTTAATTGTCGTCAAATTATGCCTATGAGCTTGGTGCATGACTTTGGAGGGAAGCAATAGATGGGAGAAGCGGTGCATGGAGGAACATAGTCGGTGCTGATGAAGGACAAGAGGTGGAGGTCTCTGATATTAGATGGGTTTTGATGGAAAGAAAAAAATGTTACAGATCAGTAAGCATCAGTGGAGGGGCTTTAAAGAATGAGAGGTGGGATAAAGATTAATGAGATACAAGTTCTTGCTACATATGCATTAAGAGCAAAATAAGAATACAAGTTCGTCTTCTTTCCAGGTAAGTTGGTTCATCAAACAATTTACATGGTAGAAAGGTCTTATATATTGTTTTAATTATAATATATGGTATTGATAACTTCTTGCATTAGGAACCGAATAAAGAAAAATAAATCAAATCTTCTTCTGTGATGGAAACGACGCTTTGTCACCTTCCCAGTTATAAGTGCAAGAGAATTTATTATTGGTATTCCATATTAATACCTCACAAAATTTAACAGAGTTTGTACCTGAATTCCAGCATGGCTGCAGAGATAAAAGTCAAATTCCGTTGGATGACAGATTTTAGAATCAACCACCGTGCCTGTTAAAACAAGATATGTCATTAAGCATGGAAACCTAACACAAGCTAAAATTCCTAGTATTTAGAATTCAACAAAGATATGTTTGCATTAATTACTAGTTACCAGGTAATATGTTTCCGCTCTTGTCGGTGCTGCTCTTGTCCCTATGATTGTTTGCAAACAGTCTTGTGTGATGTCGTTTTTGTACCACAATAAAAGTCACTGGTGGTTGGTAGTTTGGTTCTAAAGAGGCACATGCCTGCACAGGGTTTAAGGCACGTTACACAAAATCCAGGCTTGATTCAGGCATGTTTTATACAGTGAGAAACTTACAGAGGAGAAACTAACACGGACAAATTATCACTAACCTTGCGGATTGCATCCAACTCAAACAAAAGGACTTGATAAAATTGCCCTTCACTCACACCGTCCCTGCTCAGTTAAAAATATACTGGCTTTAAACTTGCTCATGCATGCATCCAGTTAAAAAAGTGCAAGAGAAAATATATAGCAATGTTCACATATACTTATTGAAATGAAGGATGATTTGGAATCAAGGGCCAAATATGTGTAATCGTTTTGATCCTGGATTTGGACTTGAATAGCCGAGATTAATTTATAACGGAATCTTATAACAAAGGTAAGTGTTTGTTTCATTTGGATGCATGTTCGTGATTAATATTGCTTTCAACCAATATAGTCATTAAGAGAGTTGTGTTCACCTGTAAAATATTATCCTCTGTGGCTTTTGCCCAGTTGCCTTTCTGAAAGAAACCAAAAGATCCCTGCAGAAAGAAAAAAAAAAGGTATACAAATTATAAATACAGAGGTAGTCCCACAATTCCCCATTAAAGGTAAAACACAACAAATAACATAAATGAAAGAGAAGAAAATTATGAAGTGAATTTAAGCTAGCAAAATGAGAGGCTTAGCAAATTTTCTTACCGGATCATGCCACCACTAACTGTTCCACGGATAGGGTCATGCCATGCCTTGTATAAATCTTGTATGAGTTCTTGTCTATGAGCCTGAGCACAAACCAGTCCTGCATATTTAGTGACCTCTGGCCAATCTTGAGAAGCTACAACCTGATGTTTAGAACAAAAAACTTTATTCTATCTGACACGATATGGTCTTAAAAAGATGATCCAATAAGAAAACTTCAGTGGAGGAACTTTACAGCAGCTACTGATGGGCTGGAGTCCTCCCCATTCTCCGGGTGAGTCACATCTGCCCCGAATATGATAGTGGGTATATCACTAACCAATGGTATTCTACAGCTTATGGCATCCAAGAGAACAGTGTTTCTGCCACCCATCTGCTCAACGTATATTAATTCAGAAGTGAAAATCTAATACTTAGATGTAAAGCAAGTAGGTTTTAGAATGACTAAACTGTTATCCATGATTCAAATGAGATAACATGTTAGTGAACCATCAAAAAAATTCTGTAAATCAAAAGGCATGCCGTGAATGATCATAACAATCAATTTGTACCTTGACATTTATCTTCAAGGACACATTAGACAAATATTGCTTGCTAATCTTGAACACGTATTTTGTAAGACAGCATTGTGATATCAAGCCAAGATCAGTTTCACATATTCGCTTCAGATCACCTTTCACCAAAGAATTGGATATAGGTGAATGTTAATTCACGAAAAATGATGGCTCTTGTATCTAAACCTGAAAATCAATTTCATATTTGTGCAGCATACCATACAAGGACCCGTTATTGTCAGGCAAAATGGCTAACACAAGATCCAGTTCTTTTCCTTTTAGTTTGTTCATGCATGCATGATAAACCTGCTTCAAAGCTTTCTCTACTTGCTCAGGCCTTGCTGGGTAGATTGGAATGACAGGTTCCGGATTGAATTCCTTAAAGATGATAAGAAATTAGATAATGGAATACAATACACAAATATGTGCACACAAAAGAAAGAATAAAACGTAGAGAAAAGAAGGAAATTCTACCATGCCAGATACTTGACACATCTGAACCAGTTCACTACAAAACCCACGAGCGACACTCTCTTGGACACTGCGTGAAAAGTTGATACATGCCCAACGGCTAACAGTCATCCCATTGATCATTTTCTGTGCATGTGAAAATCAAAATTGAGATTCAAAAGCTAGTTGAGGAATAGGTATTAGTATTTTCATATCCCAGAGGAAAAAAAGGAAAAGAATTGTAAATTTGACATGTAAAAGGAAAGCAACCTTGTTCATCATATTCCACTGCCCAACTTGAGGCAAACAAACTTTTTCTTTCCCTGTCTCATGATACTTCAACTGCATACATGCAATGCAGGTTAAGGAATACGGATGAACACTATTTCAAGTAACAAATAGATTTTTTGTGAAGAATTACCCAAGGAGCTGGCAGAACTCTTGCTTCCATGGAAGCTAGGTTTTCACTGATTTTGATTCCAAACTCCTTTGCATATGAATCTTGTTCATATGCATTGTGTTGAACAGTCTGCACTCAAGTTAAATTAAAATGAAAGATGACTACTTCGAGGACTAGTTTACAAATTTCAAATATGGTGGCCTCCTTACGAAAAATTATGCATATAACTTAGACATTCAATTACTTGACTAAACAGAAGATCTGATGCTCGTAAGACATTGATAGTCTTAGATGAACAAAGGAACTGATATGCAATTTAAGCTTCATACCCAACTTACACAAATATGAGTAACAACATTTAGCATCGAAGAACCCAACAAATATAGTGTGCCATGTTTCATTGATTGTGATTAGTACTAGAGAATGAACTAGTAATTCCCATTCTTCAGCTGTTTTACTGAAGATGGTGGGATGGATTAGAGATACGAATATCCTTTTTCAAGCTGAAGCTCTTAGCAACAGAATATTTCATAATGCAATTTTTTTTTATGTATAGCCAAATTTTCAAAAAATGAATTTTACTAGTCCATACGATACTAAATGAAATTGAAATTAGATATGATTATCTTCAGATACCTGCAGAATATCATTTTCTCGATCTCGGGGCCGCTGGCATGTAAACTTAAGAAGAGAAGTAATTTGTTTTTCGCTCAACCTTTTTGTATACCTTTGCCCCTCAACAATTTTGCAGGCCTAAGGAGTGAATTGCATTAAGACAATAAATAGGAGATCGAAATAGAAGAAAAACACTCTAAAATCCCTTTCATATACTATTCCTTACCTCCATTGGTAAATAGTTAGCCTTCTTCAGGTTTCCAACTTGAAGGCAAGGCAGATGACTATTCTGAATTGTAAAGCCATACATTTCTTGAAAATATTCAACCACTGACTTCATATTTGAGTGCTCGTCAACAGGAAACCTGGACATAGGACCACTAGGTTATTCACTCAGTCAACCATCTGTTTAGAAAATTGAGCAACACAGAGCAACTTAAGAATGATTTCACGTTGAAGGGAGAAACAAGGAAAATAGGACATCCAAAGACTAGTGTCTATGTTTTCGATGCTAACAAATATTGCTCTTGAGAAAAACAAAATAGCATACCCATGTATGGTTAGCCGAGATCGATTAAAAAGGCTAATTATTTTAAATGCATTATGACTCCCAAATAGCACTTACTATTCAACTTTTTTAAGTCGGATTAGTTTCCCTGGAATATATGATAAAGTATATCGATCAATATCATTAACGGAACCCATTATGCAACAAACAATAATCTTACACTAGTTCTCTAGTGGGTTGAGTGGTAATGCCTGAAACTCGATATTTTCTTCGTACATTTTCTCTGTGAGTCACTTCAACTTTCACTCCTCTAAGGGCCTTTTTAACCTGAAATGAATTTCAGTGACACATTGAAAAGATGAGCATGAAATCATTCTAGCGTACCTCACATCAAATGACGACAAGTACCTTAATGCGGTCAGCATCAGACAACACCCTTGATAACACATCTTTCCCCAGCAGCTGGGCAACAAATTCTATAACCGGCAGAGCCTCAATAAATGCAGCTGAAGTCATATCTATAATGCATTAAACAAAGAATGTAATGTAAGGTTTCATGATGAAGTTGATGAATTTTCAACTGGAAATCAAATTTGATGCTAAATTACCGATATTAAGTGACAGGCCCATCTGAGTAGGCCTTATGCTCTGGTAGAATCCACACCATGCCTCTAAGCCATTACCAAGCGAATGTGGTCTCCGGATGTCAGGAGAAAAGAACGATCTTCCAACAGGGCAGTACCTTTTAAACAAGAACATGAAACACACAAGTCAATGATTAGGAAAAGTCATAAATTGCTATTATTAGTTTGCAGACACTTCAAGCACTGTTTAATACCTTTTCATTGAGAGCTCTCTCAACACAATGTCGAGAATTTGGAGTGCGTCCTGTGGACCATCCGCACGCTTACCAGAAAGAAATTGCCCCAGATGATGTAAGTTTGCGCGTGCGACAAACTTGATAACAACTTTGTATTCAGTCTCTCTCCTGCCACACGTACAAAGTATGCTCAGTCAGCTTTCACAAATGTATAAACAAACTGAAGCAAATCAACAAAATAGTTTCTGCAAAACACTTGGATATCTTTTTAGACAGCATTTTCCAGCAAGTATTGCAGAGGTATTAATTTCAGTATCGAGAAAGCGGATATTCGTAAAAGGCAGATTTGGCTGTAATAGGTAATAAGAATTCATACTTGGGACCCTTGATTCCATCCTCGTCATCTATAAGTTTAATGGTGAATTCCTTCCTGGCAAATGGAAGCTCTCCAGCAGTGTAAAGACTCCTTCTACCATCGTAAGCTGGTAATCTCATCCCTAACTCAGATTCTTTGTACAGTTTCACCAGTTCTGCAATAATTGCTCTGTTTACAGTTCTTGATACCACTTCAGGGATTATAGTAACCTGTTAGCAACAGGACACAGATGGAAATACAAACCATATGGAACAATAAGAACAATATTAATGACCAACTATAAAGACTAATCAATGCTGCAGAAGCAAAAGACAAAGTAAAAACAGAAGCCTAAATCAATGACACCTGCAAAGAAACAGCATTTATAAGAGGAAGACTGCACCGTAAATATACTGATTAAGGGCCCCAGAAGTTTTTGTCACATAATCGATCACATTGATTATTTTTCTTCAATATACCCTCTATATATGTTGAATAGGACCTATCACGAAAAGGAACTTACATCATACTGGATCAAATCCTTGTCCGGTAACTCGGCAAAGAAATGGTTAGCCTTCACTATGCATTTTGTCCCAAGTTGCCCATACCCCGGCCTGGGTGCAAAACGCAAAGACTTGGTTGAAGAAGGAAAAAACACTTCTGCGTCACATAAGCTGCCTCCATTCCCTACCAACCCATTAGTCATAGCAGATACAGTAGCTCGATTCAGCTCTGCAATAACCGGACTATCTGTCCCAGTGCAAGGCCTTGAACTTGGTCGCAGACAGGCATCAGCTTGATCCGATTTCCGGCCAACTCGTCCCCTTCTCCTTCCTCTATTTCTTGATGGAGGTGAGGACTGGTTTTGAGGCTCTGGGCTTGGAGGACCTTTACCATTCTGAGCACTCTTGGTGTTCATGATGTTTTGCAACTGGGGTTTAATCACAAAGTGCTGTTCCGAGCTCTCTTTCATTTGTCTCATAGGCATGGTGATGATAGAATTTGCTTCCCTTAAATTATATAAAGCACGAGAAATCTGTTCTTTCCCTTCTAGTCCTTGTTCACTGCTGTTGAAGCATTAACCTTGTACTAAAATTCCAGAAATGGAGAAAACAGCACAAGTCAGCAACATATCCCAAATTGAAAAATGTATACAATTATAGAAAAGTGTAAATAATGCTTCAACAAATTTCACACGCAATAGCAAAAGGATACACATATCATAAAAACCCAGGAAAAAAGAAAAACAGTACAAAATAGTTAAATGTTTTTTAATCAAATTTATCTGACCTAACTTCTGGCTACCCATAAATTAAGGCTGTTAGTCTCAAAGACAATAAGAAAACGTTTGTGTGGTCAAAATCTCACGCCCTCTTCTGGGCTTCAAATGGAAGTAAAAAGCTAATATATTATATATTTACAGTAGGTGATGAACTTTTTACGATTCTGCTGAAGTCCAGAATATGAATTTTGGAAAAGAAGAAACCCAGAATCTTGAAGAAAAAACCCGCATGTGCAAATATAAAATTGCTATATATGTTTTATATACGAGGGAGAAGTGTAATAATATAAGATATACCAAGAAGACAAAACCATTCCTTCTTCTTCTCCTAATCCAAACCAAAATCTTGTTGCAGGAAAATGAATAAATCCAAGATAAAAAGACACATGAAACATATATACGTACATGCATATACTTGTGTGTGTTGAAACTGGGCATAAATAAGTGTGAAGAAAGAGAATAAAACGCCTAGGAAGAAACAAAAGTAGCAATCAAAAAAGTATATGCACGATAATTAAAAGAGAATATACATTGAAAAACTCACTCGAAATCAATATCTCAAAAATGAAGAAACAAACTCAGAGAAAATGACACATCAAGAAAATAAAAGGAATGATTCTACAAAGAACCCCAAGATTTTATCGTTGAACTCACCAATAAATAACAAAGATTCAGAGAGTTGAATCTGAGAATCAAAGAACTGGACTTTAATCATGAACAGAAAAGATAGAAAGTGAGGATTAAAAGATGGGGTTTTTTCAACTTTTTTTGGGGAGTTTCAAAATTGCATATAAAATTACAGAAAAAAAAAATGAAACACAGTAAGTGTGTGTATGGTGTGTGGATTCAAGCAGAGAAATGATGATGAAGATGAATCTTTTATACAACACGCATGCAAATGCTTCCTTTATCACGTGTAAAAGGCTTATGAATGCCTGCCCTATTACCTTTTTTATACATACACGGCTCTCACTTTAGTGCTCTCTCTCTGCAGCCATGAAAATGCATATACATATATACATATATGTATGTATAGAGAGGAAAATGGGATAAATATAAATTTATAAATGAGTCTAACAGAGGCACTGAAGAGATTATGAAACACAGAAGAAGAATAATTCGAAGTTGCTGTCCTCACCACTGCGAAGTTTTCAATAAATGCCATTCCTCTCTCTCTAGATTTTTGTATGTATGTAATTTTCTCACTCTAGACCAGCTGCTACTGTGCAAATTCAATAACCCAAAATCTTTTGTGTACTAAAGCAGTCAAGGTGTAACGGTTGGTTCAATCTCAAGGTAGAAATGGGTCCACATTTGGTGAACTTTTTGGTCCACAACATGTGTCACTTATCTGCATTTTTGGATTTAAGGAATCATTAGCCCTTACTTAGTTATCCTTAACCAATTAATCGAGTAGTAAATTGATCTGCAACTTTTCAAAATAAGTGAATTGATTCTTAATCTTTTATTAAGAGGTTGTTTGATGGGGATTAAAATTAAATTTTTAGTAGATTGTGATAAAAACAAAATTGAAATTTGAGGTTAAAAAGTCGTGGGACTCATGAAAGATGTGGTTAATATTGATTATTTGATTTTGACTTTAATTAAAATCTGATTTTAATTCGTACCAAACATGGATTAAATCTTTACTATCAATCTCCAGTCATGCAATCCTCTAAATGTTCATAAATCATTACATGGTCGTCATAGAAATTTGTCACACTTTACTTATGGAAATCAATCCAAATTGAAAAATAAAACTTACTTTCATAAAGTTGAACATGTTAGGGTAAATTTTATCTACGATCACTAAACTTTCAACAAAATCTCAATTCGAACACTAAAGTCTCAATTTTGTTTCAAGTCAGTCCACGAACTTCAATTTTATTTTCAAATTTCACCACTTCATCCCCTATCGACCCCACCTAAATTTATAAAAATTGCTTGACAAGCAGCCATACTCAACGGATATTTCACATATTTTGTTCTAAGTGTAATGACTCGACTTCTGTGCCTAAATAGTTAATTTACGTACTGTCTATATTGGAGAAAGTCTAAACTCATCTTACTCCTATCAGTATTCAACTTAAATTTCTCATAAGACAAATGTTATGGGTTCAAATCTTATGGGATGCAACAGAGAGCCATTGGGAGTAAAATGATTTTAGGCTCTCCCAAAGTGAAAAATACGTAAGTTAACGACTTGGGCATGTATGTTCAGTTATTATAAAAAAATCTAAACTTTTTGTAATGACTTGAACCTTCTGACCGCTTTCTCAAGCATTGTCCACTTTATGAAAGCTTGAACCTATATTACCTCTCACGGATTTTATCGCATTCCCAAAATTTGAACACAAGACATTTGCCTTATAAGAGAACAAAGTTGAATCCTAGCACCAATTTACCCTTTATGAATTTCTAGCGTATCTCTCAGTACTCAAACCTAAGACCTTTGCTTTATAAAAGACTTGAGTCGAATCCTGATAACAATTGGTATTAGGATTCAACTCGAGTCTCCTATAAGTCATATATCGTCGGTTCGAATTATGGGGACGCGATAAGAATCTGTGAGTAAGATAGGTTCGAGTTTTTCCAAAGCGAGCAATACGTAAGAGAACTACCTGGGCATGAGGTATGGATCATTATTATGATTCAACTTAAATCTCTCATAAGACAAATATCTTGAGTCTGAATCCTGTGAAACGGGATAAAATTTTGTGAGGGTTCTCCTAAAGTAGACAACACATGAACGGTTGAGAATGAGACTTGCGTCGCTAATATTCGTGAGTAAGATGCGTTTAAGCTCTCTCAGAGCGGACGGTACGTAAGAGAACAACTTGAGTACAAGGTTTGGATTATTATCATAATTCAACTTAAATTTCTCATAAGACATTGATCATGTGTTCGAATCCTTGTAGGACGCAACAAGAAGCTATGAAAGGTCAAATGAGCTTAAGTTGTGATAAAGTAGATAATACATAAGTTAACGGCTTGACCACATAGATCGATTTTTACACTAAGTGTTCCATGTATTGAATACATGGAAAATATGTTACATAATGGCTCCAACTAAGTCATTTTCGCCAGCTTCAAAGGACGACAAGTGACTAAATGTGACTTGAGCGTTAAAATTTAACTTATGTTTGATATATATTAAAATTAGATTTTGATAAAAGTTAATCAAATATGTGGTTGAAAAATTGTGGATTTTATGAAATATGTGATTAAATTGAAGTTCAATTATTCAATTGACACAAATTAAACCTCAACGGGACACTAAGATTGCTATTTTCGTTGATTTTATGAATTTTATTCGAAATCCAATATAATTTTTTCAATTTAAAAGATATTTAAATAGGTTAATTGTGAATTGAAGACCAATATTGCAATTATTCCAATATCCCGTGTGGAGGGCAAGATCATACTATGGATTGGTTTGGTATTGTAGTACTTTTTAGAGAATAATTCTTTTTTTTTTGTACTAAAAAATAAAATAAAATCAAGTGTGTGAATAATTAGTTGAGTGTTTCATAAACTTTTGTTTTAGAATTAAATATTTAAAAATCAGAATTTTAATATTTGATATTCAAGATTGATTTATTGACGTTCCTGTATACAGTTACTAAAATAGGCACTGATTATAGTGATATTATTATTGATAATGATGTAAAATTATTTTAATTTTTATAACAATATATAGAATATTATCAAATATTGTTTTAAGACAATATACTCATTTTAGTTATTTTATAATGAAAAATATTTAATATATAAATTTAAAAATAAAAACTAAAAATAATGGTTTATATAGTAGAAAATGAATTAATTTAACCAACTAAGGTTAAAATTTATATTTTACTTATAGATAAATGGAGAAGTTAAAAGCAGAATCTAAAAACCTATTATTTTATTACTTTTCAAAATCTGCCGCCGAACGATGCAAAATCTTCTATAATCAATTTTTTTCCTAAATTTACAAAACACCTAAAATTACTTGTGATTATCCAGTGGTCACATTTTGTCCACAAGAAAAAAAATTGTGTGAATTTCCACATTAAAATCGGATTAAAATTGAAAAACTAGCCGTTATTGTTGACTTTTATTAGACAAGTGGAATCCAACAACGCCATATTTTCAATTTTAATTGAATTTTAATCCCTACCGAACGGGGCCTAAGTGAGACAAAGTACTCCAATTTACTTCCAATTCAAATTAATAGCTTCATTTTTCATTTCGTTTGATTGCAAATGTGAAATTTGGGTGGAAAAAAAATGAATTACAGGGAATTGAATTGTCTATAATTTATTTTACTAAGAATTGTAATTAATTGTGTTTGATTGGTATAATTTTCTATCTGAAAAATATTGAAAGTTTGGTGTCCGTCTGATTTTGTTTTTCATGAAAATTGCTCATTAAAGTGATAATTTTTTTAATTTGTTCCAATTGCCAAAAAAAATAAAATAAATTACCATACCGAATACCATTCGTTTGACTTTGTTTTGCATGGAAATTGTCAATAAAAATGATAAATTTTTTTACTATTGTGTCTATAATTTTTTTCAATTACAAAAAAGAAAAAACTGGAAAATCAATTACCAGAAAAAACAAAAGAAAACATTTTCCTTCAAAACCAAGAAAAGAGGCGCATGAGGGGTGGGGAGAGAACGAATTTCAAAGAAATTTTTTGCTATCAAACATCACAAAATGTGGAAAATAGAAAACTTTTTCCAACTTCCAAGGAAAATAGAGGGAATCAAACGGGCATTAATTTCTCATCTATTCAGAAATAATTTTTGTGCAAGCAAATATGCTACCAACATTACAAAAATTATAACAAGTCATGCGCCAATATTTAGTCGAAATAGTCTACAAGAAAATCGATTTTTCGATTTTGATTACGTTGAATCGAATGCCTATTTGCATCTCAACTCTAAAGCTTAGTCCAAAAAGGCTCAAACCAACCATCTTTAATTGAGGGTAAAAAGATAAAAACCGGTTGATTGAGACGCTAGGGTCCATCACTGGCGTATTTGAAGTGGGGAACACTGATATGGTAGGGTGCAAAGTACATGAATGCCGCTATTAGTGCTTGGATTTTTGAAGCATGGCGAGGAGATAAAAGAGTAACGCAAGAATAATATATTATTGGAGAATGTGTGGTTGAAAAATAAATAAATTTTTTTAATTTGTGTGTAATATTGTTTTATTGAAATATATGTAGTCGAAAAAAAGAGAGAAAAATGTATTTTGAAAAAAAAAATGAGAATCAAACATGTGCTTAATATCAATAGTGTTTACAAATTGGTTTCGGTGAAAGTATAAAACGATCCAATTTATAAATCTAATTAAGTGCTTATGTGGAAGTAATTATTTGAAAAGTGATTGTGTTGAAGAATGCTCAATCAAAAGAAGGGAAAAAATTTCGTTTTTTTTTTTTAATTTTCAAGAAAGTGTAGTAGAAAATGAATGTTGGAAAAAAGTGACTTTCAAACGGATTAAATGTAAGAATGTAGAACTCATTTATTTGGATTTATTTCATCCACCTAGACTCGAGAGAAGTAGAAGATAATTATTGTCATCTATTCATGATACTTTTTTTTTTTTTTTTTACGCAGGAACTCGCAGTCGTTGCCCGTGAGTGCACACTGGATAAACCTCGCTCTATGTGCAGTAGCCCGCAAACTACACAGGAAAGATAAACCGTACTAAACAAATCCGGTGCGACAGGCTCAACCAAGGAAGTATTGACAGAAGATTCGAACTCTGACCTTTGGTCTCTACGTTCACCTGCTCCACCAACTCGGTCAATGCCGAAGGGTCATGATAATTTCTTAATTGACAGACATATTGTAATTGATCTTTTGTATAATTGCTATATGGATCCGTAGAAGAAGAAAAAGAAAAAAAAAAAAAAAAGGCAATGATTAACTTTTGTGCTACACATAATTATATGACTGTCAATTAAGCAATTTTCATCAATTTGAGAGAGAAAATACAAAATAGTGAATTTAAAACTAAAATCGAAGTAGAGTGATTCGTTCATTAATTTGGACCACATTTTCTCCTACTTCTAATCTACTCGTGCATTTTTTATCCGTTACGACTGAAGGTAAATGCAAATGAAGGTCAAGTCATTTTCTTGAGACAGTTGACATTTGAGTGGACAAACAGTATTAATTTCTCAGAAAAATAAGAATATCATGTGAATGAACTCAGTTCCTATAGTTTTTATGAAGAGGACCACATCATATGTTGGACCTCATCAGAAAGGATTGATGTAACAAACATATCCAAGTTACAATGTCCAGCAGTAAATAATCACAGTAAAAAAAAAAAAACTAGGGTTTAATGAAAACTAATCATGGAGCTATGTTGTCCTTATTGTCCCAATCAACCATCTCTCCAAAGCAGTACATTGCAATTGACGTTTCATTTATAATGACATCTTCCTATTTGTCAATAAACGTTGATGTGTCGCTGCATTACATTACAGTCTTGGACCGAGCCAGGTTTGGACTAAATGGCATTTAGGCTGAGCTAATATATATATAAAAAAAAAATTCACAAAATATTTTCAAATAAAAAAGGTAATTGGGTTGGGGCTGGAATGAGCCCCCTAAATTCAATCACAGACCACAGTAGTAGTTAAAAATGTAGTAGCTAAGGCGGAGATTCATTCGAAACCAGCTAACTGCACCCTTACGACTACACACAAGTTGAATCTCATACTGCCTGATGATGAACACATAGGATAAATCATCAGATCATATACATAGAGGTTCACTAAAAATATGCACTTGGGGTTGGCTTTGCTAACTTATGTAACTAACAAATGAATCGAAAATGATACAAATTACTGTCAATGACTTGATGCACGCATTGATATCCACGTTCAATAAGTCTAGAAATGTTAAAGCGTTCATTGTCGCACAATGTATTTAAGTTATTGTCAGGGTCGAAACTAGGATAAAATAATTGTGGGAGCATTTTTTAAAAAAAAAAAAAATTTAATTGTGGGAACAAAAATTGAATTATTGAAAATTATAAGGATTTTTTTTTTTTAATCTTGAAAAAATCTTGAGGAAAACTTGAAATTTGAAATTTAGTGTGGAGGCAGCTGATTCCATTACCTCTACACTAAATCTGTTCCTGGTTATCGTTAACATGATACATGAATGATAGTCTATTTAATATTGTACTCCTTGTTCTTTTCACACGTGCGTTGTGTAGTGGCTGCACGAAGACATTTCAACAAATTCGGGTTATGGTAAAAATTGTTACATCACTTTGGCCAAAATTGGTACTCTTCAAAGGGCTTGGGTATCACTTAGACTTATTTTCATTGGAGATGGCAAAAGGTCCTTTTATTGGGACCATGGGGAGGTGCACCAAAGCTATCCTCTTTTGACTCCCAACTTTTTTTCTTTACAAACCTTATGTTTGTATTTATGTATATGTATACTTTGAGCACGTACGTCGATTTTTAATATGATTCGGCAAAATGTTTATGGATGAGAAAATTTTCAAGTCAAATCGATAAACAAATGGTCTTTTGATATATTTTTTAGATTCTTTAATAAAATACGCTACTAAATGACGATTCAATCTAACAAAAATAAGGATAAAAACAAAAATGCTTTATATCCCTTCTTAAAGTAATAACAAATCAAAAGAAGAGAAAGGCAAAAAGTTTTTTCTCTCTTTCTCATTTTTTATTTTTTTATTTTTTTATTGGCATTTACCTACTTTAAACATTGAGAGGCAAATCATGTTATCATCATGATTCGTGTACTTGTTAGGGGATGCACTTAGAATAAAGTCATTTGATTAGACAATGTGCACTGAGATGGAAAAGTAGTTCAAGCCAAAGGGAAAACAAAATGATTATTTTTGGAGTAATTTACCAAATCGTAGTAAATGACTTTTACAGACCTGCCTTTTTTTTAAGCCACATGAACTTGTCCTAAATTTGGTTTTTCAAAACAGTGTTAGCCATGCACATTTACTATTTGATCATTAAAATAAAAGTCAACAGTCAATCTTTCTTTACATGTGTTTCATCCCTCTTAATTATACTTTTAATAGTTTTTGTTATGCCTATACA
>CAIGRF010185601.1:1882-12788 GCA_903798235.1 Fraxinus ornus
AATCTATTTTACTAAAAAATTATAAAGTTGTAAAAACTCTCCTCTTTATTGGGATTTGGGATCGCTTACAATACGTAGACGGAATTCAAATTCTACAAAAATTAATATTTTGTGTTAAAAAAATAAAATATAAATGTATAGTACCACCAAATTCGTGCAGATTATAATTGATGAAATCTTCAGCAATGTTTTAGAAAATTTAAGTGAGTACTTGGTGGGGATTAAAATTAGATTTTTAGATTGTGATAGAAGTTTTTAAAATTTCTAGTTGAAAAGCTGTGGGACCCATGAAAGATATAGTTAATATTGATTGTTTGACTTTGACTTAAATTAAAGTTTGATTTTAATCCGTACCAAACAGGGCCTAAGAACAAAAACCACGACTAATAATTAGTAGAAGGAAAGTTGAAATTGAAGAAATAATTGGAAACAAAAGAACAAGTTTATAGTATTTACAAAACTATACCACTAAAGAAATTAGAGTTGTATATTAGCGATATTATAGAGAAATCTGAAATATAATGAAATTGGTTTACCATCATCCCTATTTATGAAATTGGTTTACCATCATCCCTATTGTAATTAGAGGTAAGAGACATTCTTCAGTATGAATAATACATTCTTCCCTCCTTTTCTCTCTTAATTCAATATTGTTGATGGGACAAAACTTATGGGGTAATTGTGGTACATATTGGTCTTACTTTTTGTGTATGACGGCAAGGAACCTAGTTTGTATACCATTTAGTGTCCAAAGTTGGACTGCAACTTGTGGAATATGGTAAACTACTTTATAGACTAAAGAAGTGGTACTGGATAATTCAGGATAATTTTGCAAATAAGAATAATAATTTAAATAATTTTTTTTTTCTTAATCGTGTCGAATATTGTATAATTTAACTTATCAAACCCCTTCGGGGATGATTGAGTTGGTGGAGCTGGTGAGCGTGGAGACCGAAAGTCATAAGTTCGAATTCCTCGCCAACACTTTTTCGGTCGAGCCCGTTGCGCCAGATTTGCCTTGTGCGGTTTCTCTCTCGTATATGGTTTGTGGGCTACTGCACATGGAGCGAGGTTTACCCAGTGCGCATTTACGGGTAGTGACTGCTACGTCAAAAAATTAAAAATAAATAAATAAAAATTAACTTATCAAACATGACAAAATGATAATTTCATATATAATGCAATTGTTTTTGGTACGAAAGAAATCCGTACATTCACATATGGCTTTCTTTTCAGCTACATAAAGATGTTCAGTTAAAATGGGATCTTTTTCTTCCTAATTTTTAGAAAGAAAATGGCGATACAGTTTTCGATTTCGCATTGACATTTACATTTACTTTATCGAATAAACTCTATCAAATAAAAATGTTTAGATTATGAAGAAGAGTAATTAATTTATTGATGAATTTAACCATCTAGATAACAATTGAATTGTATTCTATAATGTATTTAATCATATAAGTGTTAATCAACTAAAAATTTTAAATTAACCAAAAAAATTTAAATTTTTTTTCAATTGAATTGTATTCTATAATGTTTAGTTAGAAAATTTTATTATGTAATATAGATTTTTAATCTATAGAGTATTAATTTACAAAGGTTATACTATTATTCATTAAGACAACTTATCGCACATGTCCAATTATACGGTAGTTAATTTTATTTTTATTTTTTTGGTACGACAGAATTTCCTCTAGACACGAAAGTACGAGAGGTTGGGCAAAGCCAAACACCATAACTAAGAACCCCAAATCATATAGGTGATGGTTCGTGGGAGTGCAAAGTTTAGTACTTCACAAGAGAGAGACGACATAGGATGTTAGGTGGATGTCTGATCAAGGGTCAATGTATTCGTAAGTTTTTAGATCCCGACTTGCCCCCAACTCAATGTGTGCTTCCTATGTCTTGTTATAATCCTCACAATTGAAGCTGTCTAGATGTACTATCTTGCTAAACTTAGGAGTTCTTTAGAACTGAAGTTTATAAATCTTTAGTACAATGTAGAATTAAACAAAATCGACAAAATGAGTGGTCCAAAATTACTAACCACGTAAAAATCATGTGTTGTCCCAACAAGTGAATGTAAGATACACGAGACATTTAAAATCTTCTTGTCTATTCTTTCATGTGATCACAAAATTTTTCATGTGTCTCGCACTCATTTTCGAAAGGTACGTCAATTTATTCCATCATATAGCACCACAATTTTCGCCCTTCATGTTCATGTCTAAATCGTAAATATCACATCAAACAAAAACAAAAAAATACCTCTAACAAGCTTCCTGTTGCAAAGAAATTCTCACCACAAAAACTTCGAAGAAGATTATTGAAGAAATATGGAAGACAAATCCTTTCAAAAGAATTTTTCTTTTAAGCCCTCGACGACTGAATTAAATGATTAAAAAAATAGTGGGATCCAAAGTGGACCACAAACAATAAAATTGTCCCACTTGCAACCACCACATTATAGTTTTGTTGGATTGATGCGAACGTTCTACATTTGTTGTTAAATCATTATATGAACACCCCACCGCCCACCACCCACTACCACTTTTATTTTTTGTCTGAAACATTTAAAAATTGCAATTAATTATTATTTGATCATCAACTATGGTGTTTGAGATGTTGATTAAGTCCTTAATTCACGGTAGGCCAAATTATTTATAGAATTGTATATTATTCAATCTCATATTCATTTTTATTACTTAATAAAGAAAACAAATAAAGAAATCACAAATTAAATAGTTAAGACTCTAAATTATGACAAACAAGTATTCTTCTTGTCGTTTTTTTTTTTTTTTTTTTTGGTTAATTAAAAATTAGGGAGTGCAACTCTAAAGTCTTACAACCACATAATTTAAGGGCCCATTTAAAAAGATTTTTGAAAAGTTAAAAGTTGTGTCTAAAATTTAAAAAATTACTTTTAAATTTGTTTGGATAATTTTTTGAAAGTTCTATGTATGATTAGAATTTTTTTTTTTTTTTAAAAAAAAAAAGTGACTGATACAGGTTGACATTGATAATTATCTATGATGGCAATTGAGGCAAGAGCTATTTGATAAGCACCACATCATAAGTCGTTTACCACTATGAGGTCAACGCTACACTTAACCATACAAATGTTAATGAGCTAAACGGGAACCGCTCAACGGCAAACGTAGGCACAACCAACCACTTGAGGAGTGGGTGTCACCCCCATCAGAACGTGGGGGAAGTGGGAAGGTTTATGTGTGATACGTGACACCATTAACTACTGAACGAGTGTGTTGCATTAGGTGCCTATAAGTATCTCTAAGGTGAGAAAGCTATGGACTCTTGGAACCCGAACTGTTTGCATTCTAATTATATTCTTCTTACTTCTCAAAACCAATTACTAATTCTCACGTCGAAAGTACAACGGTGGAGAAAGCTCTAACCTCATTTTGTAGGTAGCATTCACTGATCGGAGTAGTTGGAACACTCTACACGTCAAGGAGAACGCAGAGGTCTATCTCGCTACGATATCAATGACTTAATGTAATATTTTCAACAAACCCTTCTAAAAGAAGCAAAGTAAAAGTAGAAATTTTGTTATACACGTCCTTGCTCAGTTTACTGAGTTAATTAACTAGAATATGATCATTTATACTCATTGTGGCCCTGCATAACACATGATGTATGATTTTTTTAAGAGCGGTATTATTCATCACTACTGGTACTAAACGTCAGTTTATGTGACAATTACATGACATTAAATGATGGATTCATTTAAATACAAAGTCACATGATTCATTTAATTGAACATATAATATGTAGTCACCTAAATTGGTGCTCTAATACTATTGGTGCTAGATAACGTTATTTTAAAAAAAAAAAAGAAGTACGAGGCTCTAAGATTTATGCTTTGTATAATTCGATGTGAGTATCATAACACTTGCAAAACAATAGAGTTTAGGAAGAGAAAAGATTCCATCCAGTATAAGTTTCAATTCTGATTATGTTATTTTACCATACAAATGAATTGTTAGATGGATAAAATAAGTATATGCTTTGTAAAGCTTTTTTTGTACATTATAAAGAATGAGTCTTACGTATTTTGTAGTCAAAAATTATGTCTAGCCAACTTTAGATTTTAAAAAACATTCCCAAACATGATTAATTGAACACATTTAGTTTTATAAAACAAAACTGTATGATCAAATTATTTAAAACTTGTGTTCAATCTGTTAGACAAGTGTTTCTATACTAGATACGACTCTACGTGTCAATACTTGAATACGACTCTCAGGACGTGAAGGTGCACCGACTGTACATGGCTCCATAATTATGGGAATACCACATATAAAATTAGTTATATTTAATTATATTTTTGTTAATTAATTTTTTTTTTTTAGAAGAATACTTTAAATATGAGCTTTTCAAAGATTAGAAGTTGCTTTCAAGCTTTACTCTCTTTTTTTTATGACTTGTAGAAAGAGATATTCACATTTAAGAATTATATTTTTGTTAAGTAGTAACTTTATATTCAATGAATTAATGTAATAATTTTATCCTTTTTTTTCTCTCTCTCTCTCTCTCTCTATATGTAACCTAACATGAATTATTTTATTATTACTTATTTTGACATTAAATTAAAATTTTAATTACAAATAAGTGATTTTTCTATTTCTATAACATGTTAATACTCAGTGGTGTTTAGTTAGATCTATTGCCCAGAATATTATACATATTGGAGCCGACAAGAAATCTCTGATAGATTTGCTACACCAGTTCAATAGAAAACCCAACATTTTCACTCCCCAAAAAGCCATTACTTTTAATCTAATTATAAGTTGTAACATTTCTCACACGCCTCGCAAGAAAAGTTAACATTAAAGACAGGAAAAGTTGGTGGTCATCATCTGTTACCATACAGATCATATCTTGCAACGAAAATAAGTTATGAATATGTCTGTTTATGTGTCTGTGTGCGTATGTATTTCTCTGCATGTGCTGAATTTTTTTAGGTAGGAAAAAAAAAATCACGTGTAATTTTTTTTTTTTTTTTACGTATTAGCCCAACTTCTAATCTGGTTCTGGATCCGTTCTTGTCTGTATGCCTATAATTTGATAAATATTGGGAAAATTAGGGCAGTGCGTCATAATCTTTCAACATAGACGTCAACATTACAGTTTTGCCTTTAGCTTTAAGTCACATGCGATTTTAACGTCCATTTTGACGGTTTAAATGACATAAATACCTATATTCACATATTTAAATAGGTTGAGACTCAAAAATTAACTTTTGAAGATTAAAGAGCCTTGACCACATAAATTAAAATGTTAGTGTCCAGTCCTTTTTTTTTTTTTTATGAATATCAGACATCAAGCGAATCTTGGTTTGTAAATTAAACCAATGACTTTGTTAATTTAATTTAGATATATTTCTAGGGTTTGTGTCAAAATATGTAACCATGAATAATCGTATTAGGATAAGATAACTTCAGCAAAAACATAAAAGCTCAAAAGTATTGGTTAATTAGACCAGACGTGCGTAATTAAGAGAGAGGACACAAAGGTATGTTTGGATTTTATTATACTAGTAGTAAGCACGTACGTTGCACGTCTTATATACAGCGGCATCGACCAGCTTTTTGGTATGGATGGACACGAGAAAGAATTAAATTAAGAGATAATTTCTCCCATGTTCGATTCTTTCCTTCCTAACTATATATTAAATATATATGAAATAATACTATAATATATTAAATGTGACATTAATGATAAATTAATTACAATTTAACTTCATGTAATCTCCTTTCAAGTATAGAGTTCATTTTTCATATTGGAGTACTCATAATTTTATATTAATTAAATTAAGTTTAATCACTTAAAAACGAAACTCGTTATATTAATGCAACCTTGAATATATTAATTATATAATTATAATAAAATTACATTTATATATGTGAGCTTCGATTTTAAGTAGTAAACTTAATTTGATTAATGTAGAATTCTAAATACTCCAATATAAAACAATGAGCATTACACTTAAATAGATATTAAATGAAATTAAATTATATTAAATGGTACTATATTAAATATATAAGGATATAATTGACATCTAGCTAAATATATAAGGGTAAAATTGATATTCAAAACTTTATCTTCAATTCACACTTTTAAAGTCTGTTTGGTAGGGCTACTAATCAGATTAAAATTGAAAATATGACCGTTGTTGGGTCTCACTCGTCTAATAAAAGTCAACAATAACGACTAGTTTTTCAATTTTAATCTCTACCAAACACACTCGTAATATATTTTAGATAAGTAGATTATAATGTTGGAGGTAATGTGTCATACGAAATGTATGAATGATATGGGGTGGTTTGATATTCTCGTACTTTTAAGAGAATTATCTTTTGTTTAAAAAAAAAAATCTCAATTGTTGATAGAATCGGTCGAGTGAATCGCAAACTTTTGTGATTGTTTTAAAATCGGCATTTTAGTACTGAGAAATGATACTTGTACACTTTAAGGTATATATAAGGATTTACACCCCTCACATGGAGGGGGACCCGCGTACGGTGTAAACCTTTATATACACCATTATATACGTGTAACATCATTCTTTAATATTACGTAAACAAAAGTAATTTATTTTCGTTCATGTATATAATTACTAAACTAGACATGGATTAAAATGATATCATTTGTATTATTATTATTATATTTATATATTATCTTTCCTTACACGTGCAGACTTTTGCCTTCTTCTACAATCAGAAGCTGAATTTATTTTTTAAGCATGTGCACAATTCTCATAATGTGTAAGGTGACGAGCTAAAGTTGAACTGTAGTAATTTCTTATGTAATAGTGGCCATCATTTTCATTATTTATAAATTCACTTCACCAAACATGTTAATGCTTAAATTTATGTCATAAAAAAGAATAGTACTGTCAAAAGAATTTCTGAAGTCCCATTTCACATGAATTACTGTGAATTCGCTTGAGCATCAGGGGGGCAGACTTACTGCTTTGCAATATTGGCTGTAGCGCTCACTGTGAAGCTGGGCAAAATAATAAATAATTTATTTTTTATCTTTTGTTTCATCCAATTTTTTTTATTTAATAAAATTGGCCCAAAAAAATCGTGCCCACATTTTATTTTATCCACGATTAATTCATGCTTTTTTTCCTTTGAAAAATCATTTTTAAACAAAATAATTAAAAAATGGTCAGTGTTTAGCACTAATGTTATATATACTTCCTTTTCATATGTGTGAACATGCAATCTTTTAATTTAAAAAATGTAGTTTTCATTCATTTCTTCCTCCCCTTACTGGTCTGATCTTCTTCTATCTATTCTTTTATCTTTATCCTTCAATATTTTTGTCCATGGAGTATGCATTTTCTTGGTGGATCCTAATCTTCTTATTTTTAATCATGATTATCTTTTTAGCCCTTTACATCTTGAAGAAAAGAGTTTATTGCAACTGTGAGATTTGTCAAACTTACGTTAATTCAAGTTGGAAAATCCAATTTGATAATCTCTGTGATTGGTACACTCATTTGCTTCAAAAATCTCCCACTCGTACAATTCATATTCACGTTCTTGGTAATACTATAACAGCAAATCCCGACAACGTTGAATATATGCTAAAAACCAGGTTTGACAATTTCCCAAAAGGTAAACCGTTTTCTGCAATCTTGGCTGATTTCTTGGGCAGGGGCATATTCAACGTGGATGGTGACTTATGGAGGTTTCAAAGAAAAATGATCAGTCTTGAACTCGGTCGTGTGTCAGTACAAAAACACGCTTTTGAAGTTGTTCGTCATGAGATTGATCAACGGCTGTTACCTCTTTTAGCATCTGTCGCAGGTAAAGAAGATGAGATCTTGGATATACAAGATGTTTTTAAAAGATTTTCGTTTGATAGTATTTGCAGAGTTTCATTTGGTTTGGACCCAAAATGTCTTGATCTGTCCCTCCCTATAACAAAATTTGCCGCCGCCTTCGACCTAGCATCAAAACTGTCAGCCGAAAGAGCCATGACTGCGTCGCCACTTCCTTGGAAGATGAAGAGATTGTTCAATATTGGAAGCGAGAGAAAACTCCAGCAGTCAATCAAGATAATCAATATGTTAGCACAGGAAGTCATTAGGCAAAGGCGAAAATTCGGGTTTTCCGAGGAGAAAGATCTTCTGTCAAGATTTATGGGTACCGTTAGTGATGAAAAGTACCTTAGGGATGTTGTGATTAGTTTCCTCTTGGCTGGCCGTGACACAGTGGCGTCTGCCTTGACGAGTTTTTTCTGGTTGATGGCAAAGCATCCCGAGGTGGAGGCCTCTATTCTGGTCGAGGCTGATCGAGTAATTGGCCAAAACAAAGAACTCACAAGCTACAAAAAACTCAAAGAACTTCACTATTTGCATGCTGCAGTGTATGAGAGCATGAGATTGTATCCACCAATCCAATTTGATTCAAAATTCTGTTTAGAAGATGATCTTTTGCCTGATGGTACTTCTGTGAAAAAGGGCACTAGGGTTACTTACCATCCCTATGCAATGGGCAGAATGGAAGAGATTTGGGGGTCGGATTGCATGGAATTCAAGCCAGAAAGATGGTTGAAGAACGACGGCCTTTTCTTTCAAGAAAACCCTTTTAAGTACCCAGTTTTTCAAGCTGGAGTTAGGGTATGTTTAGGTAAAGAAATGGCACTTGTGGAGCTCAAAAGTGTTTCACTTTCATTGCTGAGGAGATTTCGTATCGAGCTATCCCAACCGCAGCCCACTGCCCGTTTCTCTCCCGGCCTCACTGCCACTTTTCGGGGTGGTGTACCAGTCTTGGTCCGACCACGTAGAGCGCCATCCTAGTACACTCCAAGAATTACCCATAGAACATGTTCAGCACACGTTACTACGCAGCCGAACAGTATATATTAATTCTTCAATTTAATCTATCTAGTGATTCAAGCATGCCCATATTGTACAAACCTTAAATTAAGGTGATCCATGAGTAGAAAAAACCATGATTTCTACATCAAGATGCCTAATCCAGGATGTATTATAACCGGTATTCGTAAATTTTAGTGCTGTTTTTCATGCAAAGATTGGTTGGCAGTTGGCCACTTTACTACCGACTAAAGTCTATGGCTCAATGTTTTGATGGTTGATATGGCGGGTTTTCACTTTTGAGGTCAAATGTCCTTGTCCTCTCTAGATTCTTTAAATCTGGCTGTGCGTATGAAATGAATAAATAATGCTGCTTTACCAGGGCCACGTTGGCCCTGGTAGTGCCGGGGGTAGCTGGCCCCTCCCCTGTGCAGGGGGGGAGAGAAATTTGGCAATAACAAGGCGATGTGGCCATGTTAGTGCAGCAGAATTGAAATGAAATTTTAAAGAATCGTGTTATAGTGACATAATGGTAAGCATAAGAACTGTTTAAAACAGAGTCATCTTTTCCATCAAATCACCTCCTGCCACCTAAGATTTTGACACTCGTCTAACATTATTCTTGTGTCAAAGTGGTAACCCAATTGTAAATGTGCATTAAAGCAATGTCTGTCAATGTACGGAAATGTTCATAGGTAAGATGTACCATGGTACCCTTTGAAGTGAAAACATGTGGAAATGCCAAATAATTGAAACTTCTTTTTGTTGTTTCTTTGTGATCGAATTGAATGACCATTACAAAATTATATACGTCTAGTTCTAAAAGGAAGCCTTCAACGCTCTACTTAAGTGGGGGCTCTGCATACGATAGTCGAAGTACAGTTCGATAATTAACGTGATATATTTGCTTACACTACAAATGAAGGTCATAATTCGTAGGAAACACTGGACCTTATCCACATTTAGAGGACAATCGGCGTATTTTTAAGATGTTTTTCTTTGTACGCAATTTGAGAAATCCATGTGAAATTATTCTTACATCAATTATTTCTGTGGAGACTAAAGTAACCAATATTTATTTTCAAAATTAGCATCATTTCCTGAGAAGGAAGTCAAAACCCAAACTGACGTAAGTTTAAAGATTATCGAATCGCAATTATTTAATTTTAAATGAATGAAAAGAAATTGGTTGGTGAAATATGTGTGCGAAATTTTTTGAAAATAAATTTTGTAAAAAGTGATTTTTTATTTTTTATTTTTTTTTTCTTTTTAGAATTTGTAAAAAATGTTGATAAAAATGACAAACTTTTATCAAATTTTTAACTATACATTTCATAATTTTTATCAAAATCTGCCAAATGTCTGATTTTTAGCAAAATCAAACAGAGACTTAATTTTTTTTTTTTTTTTTGGCTCGTGCATATTTGCAAACTAAAGCGCTAATCGCATTTGGGCTATTTGGACTGTCCAATTCTTTGTGAATAGTGGGCGTGGAGATTAATCTAATTCAAATCTACTTTTCTTAAAAAAATATTCTGAATTTTAACTGGAAAATTCAAGCAAATGACATCAAATATGGAATGAAAATAATTTTTGTTACTCTTCTAACTATATATAAAAGAGGCAGTGGCCTCTTTACTGTTCACAAGCCGCACAAGCTGGAGCCGAGCCACGACTCGGCTAAGCCACTTGAGCCGTTTTTTTTTATACGTTTGATTCAATATTTTAGGTTACAAATATGCGTTTTAACCGATTTAAAATTTGTTGGAAATATTGAAGTGCGACCATGATAAATATATGGTCAATAAATTATAAATATCAAAAATAATTTTTCATTAATTGCGAAACTTAAAGTCGTAATTTTTTATATTTCTTTTCAATATTAAGCTCATTCCAATGTCTTTTTTTCGAACTTTATTTCTCTTACAACGTTTGATTTGATATTTCGCGATATAAATATCCATTTGAATCGATTTAAATTTTTATAAAAAAACTTACAATGTGATAACAATAAATATATTATCGATTAAGTTCAAATATAAAAATTATCTT
>CAIGRF010185601.1:14814-34898 GCA_903798235.1 Fraxinus ornus
TGAAATCACAAAAAGTCAAAAACTATAACAGGAACTCATCAATACAATTAATATAAATAATTAAATACAATCGACAAATCAGCGTCTCGTTCAATCCAATTACGTAATCTAAAATAAGTCCATAATTTTAAGTAATTAACTATGTTAGCTTTGAATACTTAAATGGTTAAAATTTTAAAGTTTCACATCATGTTGTTCTCCAATAGAAAAATGTTATATTATAATTGAATTCAAAATTTCAACATTATTAATTACACTGCATCAACCACTACACGTGCAAAGCACGTGCAATCACTAGTCTTAAGAAAAGGATAAATGACATTCTAAAAGGCAAAGATGTACGCAGAGCTTCATCAAGCTATATTAGGTTTTTTTTTATTATTTTATGGATGTCGTAAATAAGTATTTCCTTCTTGAGATCTTTGCTTCTTCTTTTTTTTTTTTTTTCCTTAAACTAAACACGTCTACATCGAGTCTTAAAAGTGTTAAAACGGATGAATCGATCTTGAACGATTTAAGCGGCTCCTCTTGGCTACCAATATCAATGGCTGGGCCGACCCATTAGCTAGTGTTTTATATAAGTTTATTTTCTTATAAATTTATGTATCATCGTATTCTTTATCACCCCCAATATGTCAGTCTATTTTAAAATATTTTCATTTTTGAATATAGTTATCTAGCCCCTGTTTGAGGAAAATTATTTGTTTCATTAAAATGAAATTTCTAGTCGTTGGACACACAATTGGGCCCCACACAAGAGATGAAAAGTCAACAAATTTAACTGGATGTGATGGTTAACGATAAAAATTTTCATTCTTGTGTCTAAATAATTTGCCTCAAATAGGGGCATAATATCATTGGTATTACAACACCAGTTTAGGTGGCCCTATGTGATGAGTCAATTAAATGTAGAATTATGTGAATTAATTATACATCGCATTTAATATCATTTAGTCTCTGTTTGTCATCTATTTTCTCAAACATTTTTTGCTACAGTAAACAATCTCCACCACATATTTACTCAATAAAATATTCTACACACAAACCAATAAAATTAATTTACTTTTCAACGACACATTCTCCAAAAAATACTATTCAAAACTCTATTTCACAAACAGGCCCTATGTTGTCTAACACCACTGATGTAAAATAATATTACTCTTGCCATTTTACTTATCCTTTATCTCCAAATTGTTTGATGCACAACCTTTTCCAAGTAAAATTTCACCCAACTCGAGTGGAGAACTTGAGATTACTAGTCGATTAATACTAAATCGTGGATTCGTATATCTAAAGAGAACGATCGATCTTTGCCAAATTAGAAGTTTAAGTTATCTAAAGAGACAGAGAATAGGGCTTATTTTAGACCCAATACTGTTTGATTTGCCAGCTCTTGTAGACTGAGTCAAGGCTTGATCCAGTGAGTTATACATATTTTTTTACCTTCATCTTGGACAGGTAATAATATTTTTTTTACCATAGTTATTATGTGTATATACGTGTACAAGTTGATCGGTGCATGGACTTGTGCATGAAATCCGTGTGGTAAATATTTAACGTCGAGTGCTAGATGAATCTAGTCGCAGATGAAGATCCATTTTAAATGCCTATTAATTCTCACTCTCTCTTTTGCATTTCTATTAATTCACCACGCAGAAGCACAAAGCACAACACAGAAAACACACAGACAAACTGTCATGAAGACATCAAAGAATAATCTCCTTTTCTTGTTTATCAATCTTTGTATTATTGCTGTCCAGATCAGTGCATCCCATGCCGAGGAAGAACGAAAGGTGATTTTATATTAAGAAAATCTGTATGTAATTGGAGTGATTTCTGAAAGTTTTTTTTTTTTTTAATTGCAGCCTTACATTGTTTACATGGGAGAATTGCCAGAGGACAGGAAATTCTTGATAGATGAACACCACAGCCTTCTTTCTGAAGCAATTGGAGAGTAATAATAACATCTATATATACTATAGAACGCCTTTTGGATAAACTGAAATATGAAAGAAAATATGTTTAATTTTTCTTGTTTCTGTATTTTCAGTGAACTGATAGCTAGAAATTCCAAGATACACAGTTATGGAAGAAGCTTTAATGGATTTGTGGCAAAATTACTGCCTCATGAAGCGGAAGTATTATCGAGTATGTAATAATGCATTAAATCTTCTGATTTTTACAGTTTTCTTGAACCATTTCATTTTCGATATTGATTTATTTTTCCAGAGAAAGAAGGAGTTGTTTCTGTATTTCAAAACAAGGTGCAGAAGCTTCTCACGACAAGATCCTGGGATTTTCTTGGGATGCCATTGACGGTGAGAAGGAAACGGGAAACTGAGAGTGATATGATTGTGGCTCTCATGGATACTGGTAAAGTCGAATTTGCTCTTTTTAAGATTTCTACTTGTGCTTTTTCTTTTCCGACTTATGCTTATTTTTGGTTCTTTTTCATTTTTTGATCTAGGGATATGGATACAGTCCCCTAGCTTCAATGATAAAGGTTTTGGACCTCCTCCTGCTAAATGGAAAGGCAAATGCATAAAGGCTGGAAACTTCACTGGATGCAACAAGTAATTCTTCCTTATGGACCTGCTACAAATATATATATATATATTCACTTAGCTAGTTATGTACCATTTGATCTATGCCAATTTGGGCAAATTGCTAGTGTATTTGACTGTGAGTCTATTTTCGTTTGACAGCAAAGTCATTGGTGCTCAGTTCTTCAAACTTCAAAACGATGGGCAAGAGGAAGAGAAGTCTCCTGCTGATTCGGATGGACATGGAACCCACACCGCGTCGACTGCTGCAGGAAATTCTGTACATGGTGCAAGCTTATATGGCATTGCCGAAGGCACTGCTCGTGGTGGAGTTCCATCAGCCCGTCTTGCTATATACAAAGTATGTTGGATAATGGGATGCACAGACATGGACATATTGGCGGCATACGATGCTGCCATTGCTGATGGAGTCGATATCATATCGGTATCCTTAGGAGGGTACCCTCGGGATTTTTTTAAAGATCCAATTGCCATTGGATCATTTCATGCCATGAAGAAGGGAATCTTGACTTCATGTGCAGCAGGAAATAATGGACCTGATTTGGAAACTCTAGAAAATGTTGCACCATGGATCTTGACTGTAGCTGCTACTAGCATCGACAGACGATTTGAAGCCCCTGTTACATTGGGCAATGGAGAGAATTTTACTGTAGGTCTCTTCTACTTCCTCCACATAAATCCTTCATCAATTATTCTATAACATGTTTCATTTTCTCTTCGCAGGGTATTGCAATCAATACATTTGAACCAAAAGAGCGTATGTACTCTTTAACGAATGGAGCACACGCGAAAAATATTTCTGGAGATCCATTTGGGAATATCAGGTAAAGATCTAGATTCTTAAAACAAATGGCTAATGCTGATATATAGCTACTGATATATATGGTTCTGTCACAGTGCCTGCGATTATGGGACTCTGAACCAGAATAAAGTTAAAGGAAAAATTGTGTATTGCTTAGGAAATGGCGGTCAGGACCTCACCATCGGGGAGTTAGGTGGAGCTGGGATTATCATGTCAAATGAATTTACAACAGACATAGCCTTCCCTAATCTGATACCAGGCACTTTTGTCAGTGTTAATGATGGTGAAAAGATTGATAAGTACATCAATTCCACTAGGTTTGTTATATTATTTCCATTCGTTTTACTGTCTCCAAGTTGTTAAAAATGTCATCATTTTCTTGAGTTGTCTTAATTTCAGGTCTGCGCAAGCCGTTATTTCCAAAACGCTAACTGCAAACATGACAGCGCCTTTCGTTGCTTCATTTTCATCAAGAGGTCCCCAGACATTGAGTTCAAACATCCTCAAGGTATATATACTCCTCGTAATCGACTTTTTCCTTCTGTTTTACAGTTTCTTTACAAGTTTTTTATCTGGCAGCCTGATATTGCTGCACCGGGGCTTGATATTTTGGCGGCCTATTCTGAATTGACAACAATGACAGCGGAACAAGGTGACAAAAGGGTTGTGAAATACAATATTATATCTGGTACATCGATGGCTTGCCCTCACGCTTCGGGAGCAGCAGCCTATGTCAAATCCTTCCATCCTGATTGGTCCATTGCTGCAATTAAGTCTGCTCTAATGACCACCGGTAAGCTCCTAAATTTGTCGAGGGAGGTTCATACCTCTGCTTGTTTATTTTCCGACTATATAATGTTGACATGTTGCTGCAGCAAAATGCATGAAGATCAAACCAGTGGGGGCAGAATTGGCCTCTGGCTCAGGTCAAATAAATCCAAGAGTCGCACTGCACCCTGGCCTAGTTTATGACATTCAATACGACGATTACATTAGCTTTCTCTGCAGACAAGGATACAACAGATCAGCTATAGCAATGTTAACTGGAAACAAAAAATACAATTGCTCAAGCTTTCCTGTTGCAAAAGGAGCAGACGGGTTAAACTATCCGTCCATGCATATTTATCTGAACAATTCTAAAACTTCCTTTTCTGAGGTATTTTATCGTACTGTGACTAATGTTGGTATTGGAAAATCAGTCTACAGAGCAAGTATTAGGTCTCCAAAGGGTCTTTCTGTCACTGTTGTACCGAAAATTCTGACTTTCGACAGCCCAAACCAGAAGAGGTCTTTCAAAGTGATGGTGAAGGGCAAATTTCTTACGGAGAGATCATGGGTTCTCTCTGGGAGAATAGTCTGGAGTGATTCCAAGCATAATGTTAGGAGTCCTATTCTTGTCTTCAGGTCATAAAATTCCAAATGTTCTTCAATGTAATGCTACATTTTCAAGATTCCAGGCTTCTGCAAATATATCAATGGAACTCAACATGTAATTTCCTTTGAACTTGTGATAATTTTTTGAATTAGCAGATGAAATCAAGTCCTATAAATCACACCACTAAGATTCTCTTACACGACCCATGTGGCCTCATTAAAATTATATCTCATTTTTCTATTTTTATCGACCACACATTTTTCAATAACATATCAATAAAATAATATTACATATAAAAATAAAATAATTTCTTCTTTTTTAACCGGACATTCTTCAAAAAAAAAAAAAACACTGCCAAAAATTATAATCTCAAATAACGACAAATAATGGGAGCCAAACTGGAGAACCAAATGTCACAATGTACTAAATCGAGAATTGAAGACACGAGCTCTCGTCTAACTTCCAATGACTTCTGTGATTCTTTTCAAAATCATACTACATATGATTTCCCATATTATGCCAGTTTCTGCTTGTCAAAGCAGTTGTGTTCTACTTTATTTACCCAGATAATCAGAAGTACAAGGTTAAAGAGTCATAGAAAAGTATCATTGACGAAAGCCTAGTGTTAAATTTTCCGCGTTTTATACATGACAAAGATCTATCTGGCCATCATACATCAAGGATTACTAGCTATCCATCCGAAACGAAATATCTTAACTTCAAAATATAAAGGCCGCTGTACAGATCTTTTTCCTGAAACATGTTCTGGTCCTTGTCTTTTGAGAGGAGAATACAATTTTGTATTCTTCGCTAACACTTGCCAGAAGCTTTACTGCTTGTACCATTATAACGGCAATGGAGATTCTTCAGTTTCTGCAATTCCTTCCTCTTCCTCCTGGCCTCAGTTGATGCACTGTTGTCCTTTGACTTCCCACTAGACCAGATAATCACTTTTTCATTGTCCAGCAAAGCCTTTGCCATATGCTCAGGGTCAGAAGAATGAGCTTTGACACCGGAAGAATCATCTACCTGGGCATTTATACAACGTCCAAAACTTGCTGTCTGTTCGGTGCAACTTGGCGGTGCAGAAACATTGATAACCCCTTTAGTTTGAGGCTCCAATTGCTGACCACCATCGCCTGGAGGAAAACTAAAACTAGTTCCAGGGATATTTCCTAGAGATACGGTTTGCATAGAACGAGAAGCTTCTGGCATCTTTTTTGTGGTTGGCAACAACTGGTGGTGGTCTGCATGCACCGGAGTATCTGAAGAGGAACGTGAGCAGCATCGTAAACAGGGTGAATTCTCATTTTGTCTGTCGTTAATGGCTGGCTGGGAGTTAAGTGTACTACTATGAGCGAGAAAAGGAAAAGACCAAGGTACAGGGAATACAAATACAGGAGCTCCTAGCTTACTAAGACTCGTGGAGTTATCTTTTGCTGGATGTGAACACAGCATATCCCTCAGTTGTAGAGGAAGTTGTGATGACATGGCAGCATCATCATACGATGCACATTGTGCTCGGAAAACATCTGAAGATGGACCAACGGGAGGCCAAAAGACGGGTAATCCAAAAGGTTGGTTGCAGACGAAAACTGGAGGGGTTCTTGAGGCAGAAGTAGATTTCTCAGCCTGGGCAGACGTCGACTCTTCTTGAATTTCTTTGGTTTCAACCTGTTTTTTCTTAGCCATCTGCAAAGGGAAAAGGCAATGTTGATGATATTTCCTTATGATAAGACCTCTACCTTTCATCTGTGTTCCTTACACGTACTTTGAGACATTCGTTTCTGGTTTTCAAGGAATTGTACTCCTTTCTGACCAGCTCCTTTTCCTTCATCAAAAATTTGAATAACCAGCGTAAGAAAATGAAATGTGACCGAGTTCAAGAAACACAAATGAGAAAATATTAAAAGAAGTGATATGACTTTTCCAGTGCTTTGTCCTATCAAGTGACATGCCCAAAAATTAAATTGGGAAAACAAATGCTACCAACCCTCTTCAAATGCTGATTTTCTGCTGAAAGTTCAGCTGCTTTCTGAGTTAGCTCTGAGTACAATGCCTAGTGAAAAAATAATAATAAAAATAGAAAATATTATAATAGATAACATGATCAACTGGTATAATGTAAACAATATGTCCATTGAGTAACTAGCAACGCATATGAAGCAACAATACCCCAGTCCTAATCCGAAAGGAAAGTGCTGCTATTTACAATCCCACTCCAAGAAAAAGCAATAAGAATCATAACAAAGAATACAGACAGAAATAGATCATAAATAAACCAAAGAACTATAGAAAAAAGTAACACAATCTATTTCGACAGAAAAACCTTTGTAAGAATAGGCAAACCTCTACCAAATCTATACCTGCAATATTCAAATCTAGGCAGGTGTTATTGGAGCCTAGCACTTACAACCAGGATTTCACAAATATATTCCCAATGTGGAAAGAAATTATAGCCAGCCAACTTTTAAAATAGGCCAACCTGCGTCATTAGATGCTTATATTCTTGAACTTTTTGAATTAATTTTTTGGCATGCATCACAGTATTCTTTCTGTTTTCCAATCACAGGGTCTCTTCTGCATAAGATTATCCTTTAGAATGCCACGTCTACTAAAACTCTCATAATAAAGTTCGATCCAGGCAGCATCAATTGGAATCACAAGGCCACCCTATGATGCAGTCCAATCCTACAGCTAAATAAGGCAGCTGAGCCTTGTTATCTTTTAATTATTTCCTTGCACTTTAAGTCATTAGGGGGCGTTTAGCCTTTAATTATGTATTAGGACTTCTAATTTTGTCATTATCTTTTAATACAGTGGAACTACTCATTTTCTGAACGAAACTATATGACTACATCTTTCTGTGCAATTGGACCCCAGAGAATTCACTAATGGATAACTTAAAAAATCCATTTCATAATTCAAGAAAATGGAAGCATTATATTTAGGCTGTATAATTCTCCAAAGCAAATTGACAATACCATGAGTGATGAACCATTTCCTCAGAAATTGAGAAAGGAGAGTGACCAAAAACCTGAAGAAACATATTAGTTCTTCTATAAAAAGAAAGAGAAAGGGGAGGAAGGAACATATCATGTGGGACCTGATTATCACTAAAGGTGTTGTTTATCAACTTATCCAGAGCAAAATGAGAAGAGACTATAAAGCAGTCGACTTAACAAACTTGGTGGCTAAAATCGCTCCCCATTATGTACTAGTAAGGATTGGGATCAACGTGCATATTTTAGAAAGCAAAAGGATGTCTACTCAGAATACTGTGTAACAACTTTTACATTTATGCAATTAGGATAATGGCAATTGTACACCCTTCTTTCTACATCATGCTTGACATTACCATTGTTGTCAAGAAATGATTGGTTGAAAAAACCTTTTTTAAAGAAAAAACTATACAATGGTGTATTGTCACGTGTCAGAGTGTAAAACTTAGTGTACACACCAAGCATGATTAATACAATTAAGTTCTAGAAATTGAAATCAAGTTCAACAGAGATTTCCTCCCGATGAATGAAAACATTCAAGTTCCTTGCTTGGATGCTCTAAACCGTCGACAAATCATAGCATTATCCTGATTTCACCCTTTTACAACTCGTCGATTTAGACACTCCTTAAAAGATTACATGAAGTCCCATTATCAATGAAGGGAAGGACAAATATAAATGTGAGTAATTATTCCAGTAAAGGCAGGACAATTTGAAAAAAGGCGAGTAGGAGAAGATGAATAGAACCCTATTGTCTGTAAGAAGTGTAGTTAGTAACCACAATTAGACGATGTGAAGCCCATGTAGCGTACCTGTCTGCGGTGAATTGTCCGCCTAGCAGATTCTCTATTTGCTAAGACACGACGACACCTTTGTGCTTCCTTTTCAGCCTGAGTAACAACAAAAAATGAGAAAAGAACATAACATGATAAAATCAAAGAATAGAACCAAGTGTTGTGTACCTTTGACAATTCCTGCCTCGTCTTGATGGCAGACTTCGAAGGATAACTTGTACTGCACATTTGAGGAACAGTAGTTTCGACATTTTGCTCAGGGTTTACAGGTTTAGCTACCGAAGTAGACAAATTTCCAGAAAACTTCGATCCTGATATACACAAAAAGACTGCTCAAGTCCTGCAACAAAGAGCATGGTGCAATTTGGTGACAACGTTACATCCTTGTGTAGAACAGATGACCGAGTGAATTGAAGAATGGTGGGACCAAAAAGAGAAAAACAGTAAATTGCAAATTTGACTTTCGAGCTCCGATTTGGGCCCATAATATGTTTTAGCCATCCGAGTTTGTTTAAGACTCGAAAATTGCTTTTAAAATTTTATTGTTATTTTTGTCATTTATTTTATTTCGAATTCTTTTCAATTTTAGTTCTTTTAAACTTATAAATAAAGTGTTAATTATTTGTTTTTTGACCATCTTGACATTAATAAAAATTCGTGAGAATATTTATTTATTCTGATTCTAGTTTCGGTGTTCTTAAAGTTTTCACTTGAAATTCTTGTTTCGCATTGCGTCAATCCCTGAGATATAATCATTGAAATCGACTGTTCCCGTAATTAGTCAGGTCATTTACCAACTTCGCGTCGAGCAGAACTCCGGTCTCTATTTAATAGGAACAAAGACCATCAACAAATACAAAGGTTTGTTTTTCAAGATTTGTTTTTCTTACAAAATGATAGTTATTAGTTCAACCCTAAAATCACCTAATAGGTGAATAACGAGGAATTAAATTTATCAATTAAAAGCAACAAGTCACTTTTTAATTCAACTGAGTAAAAACTTCGGGACCAAACCAGTAGTTTCCGCTATAGACAATAAGAACTTACCGTATGATCTAACCTAGAAAACCCACTAGACTCGCTGATCTAATTTCTGCAATCTCCAACACCCGCTGAAACGTGCTTCACTCACGCCTACTCCCAATATTTTGGAATTGTTTATCTCCTGTGGAACACCAAGAACGCCTCGTCCTTGTACTCTTCGTGTGCTTCTGGTCCAACCTCCCTCAATATTCAGCAACTTCTTAAAGCTATTGAGAAAGTACATTCCCAATGATATCTAGGAAGGGGGTGTTTTGGATTATATAAGGATGGTTTAGATTAACCTTTTAATTATTGAGATCAATCATCCAAATATTTAGATTAACCTTTTAATTATTTTTTGTGTTCTTAAATTTTGGAATAATGATATAAGGATGTAAAATGCTGATCAACCACACAAAAAATGTAATGACCATTTGGTATTCATAATAGGGGGTTTTTAAGTAGTGTAGGATAGATAAAACTCTTGAAAACGCAAACTAGAATTTTTCGGAAAACATCACCGCTCTAGCAACAGGCAAGCGAGAGGTGTGTCGCTAAGGGTCGGGCGATAGGCAATGACAATGATTCTGCTTTGGACGCTTGAGCATCAGCTAGGCAATTGCTAGCGTAAATCTGACGACTGTTTCTTCTTGTTCCATACTCGAACCCAAAAACTCCTAATTCATCTTTACGACCCTCCAAAAGACTCATTGACAAGACTGTTGACTTTCAAAACTCTTTTGTAACCATCCTATTCTTTTACTAAATGTTCACTTTCTTACAATTGGGGATCTGTTTCTCTTCTGTACATTCAATCGCTATATGCTTAGTTTCGGTATTAATTACGTGAAATGTTATCAACTTCATCGCTTGATTATATGTCAAGGTGTCCGCCGTAGTTTTCCCATCTACAGAGCTTTCTTAACAGTCTAAAAAACCCCACCTTAAAGAACGGAAAAGTTCTAAATCAAGAATCATAAAACCATTACAGTAGTTTTACAAATGAAAAGTGCAACACATTCGCGAGCAGTCGCATATATGTATATGTACGTTTTTGTGAAAGTAAAGAACCTCGATGGAGTCTGAAGAAGTGGGTACATACTGACTCGGCCTGGAGTCGATCTACGGGAATGTCCGACACAGAGGAGTAACGAGCCGTGGCCGCCAGCGCTTCCGCCGCCCCTAACTCACACGTACCCGTTTTATCATCGCACTTCGCACGGCCTGGAGTCGATCTTCGGGAATGTCCGACACAGAGGAGTACCGAGCCATGGCCGCCAGCGCTTCCGCCGCCCCTAACTCACACGTCACCGTTTTATCATCGACCTTCGCCTCTTCACAAAATTTCTCACACTCCATTTATCAAGAGCAACCCACCTTTCTCTTCGTGCTGGGTGGACATGGAAAGGAATGGAATATATACAGAAATTTTGAGAGGGAGACGAGATAGAAAGAGAGTGAGTGGGTCCCATGAAGTTCCGTGGGAGAGAGACACGTATTGTTAAGCTTTATAAAAACACAAGTTCCAAGTACGAACCCATGCAGCGGGTGAAGCTGGTCTGATCCATTTGCCTATGTCAGCAAGTCATGGTCAAGTCACGTGCCAAAAGTCATGCAAATTGGTTTAATTGGATAGATACTTGGCCTTCTTTGGCATTTCAGTACGTATTATGTACTTGCGCAGTGGCTACTTGGACGTGAGAATATTCAAAATTAGATTGAAGAATACGTAAAATGTACGTGACGCATCACCAAATTATTTCACAATTATAGAAAATTACTCAAAAAGTAATGATCAAATCAATCTTCAGAATTTCCTTCAATCCGTGGTTATTATTTAGGTGAATCAGTAAGTATTGATCAGTCACTTCTAAGTATTTGAGATTCGATTTTATTTTTTATGTATTGAAAATATTAATGTTCAGTTGGACATTACATTAACCACACGCCCAAGTGTCGTGGTACAAATATTTTACGTCCTAGCCATCGAAGAGTATCAGGCCAAAGGTGTGCCTCAACCACCAAGACTTTTCTAACCAATGAACCATCATAACTAGTCACATTCTTTCTTCATTAAAAACATATAACCTTATATGAAGATGACTAATATTGCTCTTACCCAACGATAAGACATTTAGTTTTGTTGGAAAAGGAACATCATGTGTAGAAGATAATACAGCTTAAATGGCACCACAATATAAACATATGAAGTTGAACAATCTATTCTCCATAGGTGTGGGCTTACGTGGCAAGGGCTTCAATCACTTGGCTAAAAAATAGTGGGAAGCCTCAGCCATAAACGAAACTAAGGGCCTCGATTACAGAAAGCATTAAGTGCAAACTCTATAACAGAATCGGCCTAAAGTTACAGGTGCATACAATGAATTGTTCGACAAGTGCCATAAAATACAAACCTTGAAAATTGAACGTAATTATAGCTTCCAAAAAATTGATAATAGAATGTCAAACTAGTGTACAACTAGTTTGATTCATATGATAATAGTAGACAATCTTTTAGAATGAATATGTATATATATATATATATATATATATATATACCTGCATCAGTTGAGGAAGTGGGAGCAAAAGGTACCAAAATCTCTTCTAGTTCCCAAACAATTAGAACAGACCACTGACAAAGCCAACCTCATGACAAGAGGAATGAGTTTAATACACCCAAGTTATAAGTAGCAGTGTAGCATGTCAAGTGTTACTTCTAATCTGCTAAAGAACTCAATAAATCTGCTCGTCCATGTTACAAAGTGGGAGCAGACTTTTGATGCTCAATAACAAATCATTTGACTTCTTACAACAAACTCATAAGATATCATCTATAAGTAATACTTTATTTCCCAAGAAATATAATAAAACACGAAAGTCAGACATGAACAGTCTATAATACACCAAAGAATCGGTTAATTTACCCGGGCCACCAGTTCAGGGTAAATACAGAAAACCAATTCCAGAAATGTTCAAACTTCAAGGCCTGACCTTGTACCATATTAAAAAGATCGTTAAATGTTACAGGCAAATGTGAGACCTTCTGTGGCTAGTTTATCCAAGTTCTGTACTAGAGGCTGGACCCTAGCAACTTTAGCAATTGCCTTGTTTTCTTCTGGAGTACCACTTTCCAAGAATGCACCCACAACCTTCCCATCTTTGATCCAGTATGATCCGAACTTGTGAGTTGTAGATGTAGGGCTGCTGTCCCCGAAGAGGACAGCGTCACCTACGTTGTCACCATAGAACTGCCATGACAGATCAAAGGCACGGGAATAGAAGAAGGGAAGGTAGTCGTATTCATCAACTGACTTTCCTTGTTCACTAGCAAAGATTGCCTGCACGAAAAACACAAAATCTAGTTTTAAGTTTCACCACAGATGAGGTGAGACTATTCAAATATTTGGACGGTCACATATGCATATCACCAATCAAACTTCTATCATCTTATTTTTGCCATCTTTCGGGGTTCAAATTTTCACAACTAAATTATAAGCTAGGTTATCTATTACCTTTTGGAGATGCACCCAAATGAACACCAGACTAATTGTCCGTGAGTTAATGCAAATAGAATTGTGTATATGAAGACATCACATACCTTGACAGCCTGTTCAGCAGATTTGCGAGCATGATCAACATGTTCTACTCTTCTCATCTCACCATACAATTTCAAAGGGAAAGTGGCAACATCGCCAACAGCATATACATCAGGAACACTAGTTTTGAAGAAAGCATCAGTCTGCGAGTGAAAGGTCTTAGCATTATATTCACATTCACATCCACAATTCACAATGACTTAACACAACTGTTATCAAGAAAGATTTAAGCTCACAAGTTGGTACTGTTCAGTTCTTCATATCCTATAATAAAAAGATATTCTTTTTATTATTTTTTGTTACTATGCATGGAGAAAGAATAATTTATTTAAGCACACAGTTTCTTGTGATCATTAATCATGAGAACATTCTTGCAGATTCCCAATGCTCATTTGTCTCCAAGGTTAATAATTCATTTAAAAAGGAACAGCTACACTGTTTCTTTTAGAATTCTTGGTGACAATTAAAGATAATTCAAACTAGAGGTCCACTGCTACAGGACAAATAAGGATGAGTGTCCCAGCAGTAATATTGACATGAGAAGTCTTTGTTTCTATACTCTGTTTTTGATATATCTTATTAATGTCTTCACCACCTTGTTGAAACATCAAGAACAAAGAAAAAAAATCCAGAGAGCACATAACTGATCAAAATATTGACAAGAGAATTGATTTACTGGGGAACATGAAAAAGTGAAGTTGCAAACCTTGATTCCACCTTTTTCCTCTTCAACCTGACCCTTAAATAAGGTTGTAAGAGGCTTTCCACCTACACCAACAACAACAATGTCTGCTTCCAGCACCCTGCCATCCTTAAGTTTTACATCTGTAACCTAAAAGATGCCAAAAAAATAAAGAAATAAAAAAAAATACCACATATCCTGACTATGAAGATTGTGAAGAATTAATTAAATTGAGAAATTTCATCTGCTCGAGAACATACTTCTCCATTTTCATTAGTGCCAAACCCAACAGCTACTGTTCCTTTGATGATTTTGATTCCCTTATTTGCATAGTATTCTTCATAGAAGGCAGCTATGCCAGCTGTGAATAGCCTAGGCACTGCAAAAATCATACATGTAAGAAAAGTTATGGGTAGCCCAGAATACTCGAGTTGCATAAAGCATGTCCAATTCATTATAGCTTACACTACGTTTGGTCAACTTCACATAAACCATAAAATCAAAGGTTTGGAACAACTTATAAATGAAAAATGTAATTACAATTTGCAACTTACTGCACCAAGGTTCAGGGTACACCATAGTGGAATCAATGTTATTGACTCTGAGAGCTGCGCTGAGCTCAAGACCAATGTATCCTCCACCAACAACCACTGCCTTTCCCTTTTTCTTTGATTTGATTGCTTCTACAAGTTTATCAGCATCATCAATTTCTCTCAAATAAAAGATGTTTTTGGCATCAGCCCCTTGTACTCCAAAGTCGGACAATCTGATAACCTGCCAAAAGTGGAGTACACAATCACATACCGCTTTCAAGTACCTGAAACAAGATCAAATCATCAATTGTGATATAATGCCCAGAATATGATACTCAACAGTAGAACCAGTTGCTATGAGCAGAATCTGGTATTTAAATATTTCGGCCGTTGCACTGGTAAGTGTCTTTGAAGAAAGATCTGCCTTGACTATTTCTGTACTGAGGATCAAAGATATCCCTGAAAATAATCAAAATGAGCCCACTTTATGAACTTTTCTATGCGAAATAATTTCGATTAGAAGATATAAAAATGGGAAGAAAACTTGTGGGAGCACGTAAAGAAGAACGTTTTCTAAAATTTTGAAGTTGTATTGCAGATATGATGAGAATTAAAGTTTCACCTTTCTCGGTGTACCAATCAGGAAGGAGCCTCTCTCCTCCACTTCCAACGCACACATGGAAACCTGGAAGTCTTGCAGTTCCTGTAGAAAGTTCAAAATCAAATGAAACCACGTTTCTATTAAATGGAAATCTGGAAGTCTTGCAGTTCCTCTAGAAAATACAAAATCAAATCAACCACATTTCCACTAGAGATGTCTGAACAGAAGAAGAGACTTGGAATGGAACAGGTGGAAATCTGACAACTACAGACAGATAGAAATGACAAATGGCTATATATTTGAAGGCCTTTCAGCATGACAAGAACAAAATATCAACTTATTGAATAAAATTCTAACAATGCCAGTAGAATTATATTTAACTTTGTTTCAAAAATATATAGATGATGCATATGATCTCTGATCTTGATCAGATCATTGGATACTTGTACTTCTGCCCTTATATGGATTTGCCACTTCTGCCCTTATATGGATTTGCCCTTACTGAGATGGTTCTTATTTTGTTTAACTTCATGCATAATAGAAACATTTGTTTCCATAACATAAACATCAATTGACAATGAAGGTATAACTCACCCTCAGGAAACAAGTATGCCTTGCTGAGTGCTGGACGTTCATAAGGAGCCACCTGAAACCATCATTATACAAATATTCTAAGTCCATACTACAAAAATGAGGCATTTTATTTCCACGAAAGAGATACTACATTATGCGTAAAAGGAGCTAAGCACATTGACTCTATCCAGCCCAATTTTTTTTATGAGTTGACAGAAGTATATGCTCACTCAAATGGCTCTTGACAGGGTATATAAGCTGGAAAAGTTGCGTTTATAAATAAATCCCCTTAAATTAGTATTGAGGCGTGATTGACGTGATCTTTCTTGTTACCAAGAATCATCAGGTGAAAACTACAAGCAACATCAACAAACACTATGCTCGGTTCCCACTAAAGTTAGGGTCAGCTACATAATCATTTCTCATCGCTCCATTCCATACATAGCTACATTTATTGAAAGAACTAATGCAAATAGATCCTTAGCAACCACAATAGTTCATATTAGTCATGGTCTACCTCCTTCTTTTACCATGTTATAAGGAGATCAAGTCAATCTTAAAAACGAGTTTCTTTTTTTTTTCAAATCTACGCAATGCATGCCCAACTACCTAACTCATACTTCCCTTAATTTAACCATGATCGGTGTCACCTCCACCCGTTGGCATATATTCTCATTTCGTATTTGATCCATTTTATTACCTAACATATGCATCATAATCTAAAAAAGTATAGAGTTCAAATGATTAAATAGAATATGCAGAACTGCAAAAGTAGGACAGAGCACCACTATCCATAATAAATAAAAATGACTTTATATTCTCTTGATTTTGGATTATGTAAAAACCAATATGTACCTAGAATGCAAGATTTGACAACATATAGGAAATTTTGTCATGCCTGTATGCAAGGGAAGCTTATATCGTTTTGGAGAAAAATAATTCTTGAAAGTAGCATTAAAGAGCATACCGCCTCTTTCGAAATGATGGCCAGTTCACCGGGCTTAACTCCCTGCTTGGCGAATTCCCTGGCAGCATATCCCTGCAAGCAGAACCAATTTTAATTCAGTAACCAACCATTATGATGAACCAAAAAGTCTCCATGACCTATTGTCAAGAATAATGAATTACTATTTTCATTAATAGCATTTAACCAACCGGGCAACTCAATAAAGCACAACAGGTTAAAACTTGTGGAGGAGATACTTCTGGCTTAACAATTTCTATCTTCCAAGTTATTTCTGGGAGAAATCAAATTAAAGCATGAAAAAAGTACTGTGAATGTTTAATTTTCAAACGCCTCGTTTGAGCCAAATTATTTTCTCATTAAAATGAAAAATATGATCGTTATCCATCACATCAACCTTTAAATTCAAATTTTCTATCTCTTATGTGGCCAATAACGGTTATATTTTTCATTCTCATTCTACAATAATTTGGCTCAAACGGGCTAAAAAATCTACTTTTCTAGTAAGTATGACTTAACTTACTTCTAGTAACTTTTAAGCACATCCAATATGCTCTTAATGTGAAATCAAACTATCAATTATGCACCATTTCTATATAAAAGGGTAAGTTCAAAGATTACAATTATTTTTTCTACCAAATTATTATCATACAGACAAAGGATTGCTAAAATAATGACTAAAAATCAACTTATTGAATATTACCCAGAAAACAGGAAAATGACAAGCCTTCTAACCCAGTTAACTACTTAAATCTAGTGGAAAAATTAAATTATATATCTGGGAAAATAGTCCTGATTACTGCTATAAACTAATCAATCGGTCAATCTAAAAGCAGACAAATAAAAGATAGGGAAAATGAAGGAGATCTGCTTTACTACACGTACTATTTAATAGTATTTCGGATAACTTTTCCCCTTAATATATCTAAATTGGAAAAAAAAAATTACTATGAGATTTCAGATAAAAATCGAATGCAAACACAATACAATACTTAAGAAAAACAGTGTAAAATGTATTTTTAAAAATGTCTTAATTCAAATTTACAGCTAGAAGAACGTTACAAAAATGATTGGGGAAGAAAATACTCACGGCAGCGACGCCACCCCCAACAATCACATACTTGAACGACTTCTCTGCCATTGAATCTATTCAACAATCGGTCGTCTGTGTAACGATAATGCTGATTGTCAATATATTTTTTTAGCTTTTTTCCAAGTACTGGGTAGGTGAGAATGTGAACAGATCTTTATAGAAGCATATGTCTACGCGGATTGGCTTAGGGATATTGAATGGGAGACAAATACGTGGCGGATGATCTGCCGTCAATTCAGCTGACTGTACATTTGCCACGACAATGGCTTCGATCATGTTGCCACATCGAATTTGATTTATGGCCATGCTTTATTGCTTGTATAGATTTTGTTTTCCATCAACGCTTTCTAGAATAATCAAAATACTACATTTGGGGATAGAGTTTTGCAAGATATACATTCTTGTGTACATATATTGTGTCCATGTGGTACAATTTTAGTAGTGATGTGAAAATGTGCTGAAAAATTCAAAGACTATGATAGCTAACATGCGGAAGAACGTAAAAGTGAATGCAATGTAAAATGTATTTGTAAGAGCGTCTACAAGAGACTCTTTAAGAGTGTGTTTGGGAGAGATTAAAATCGGATTAAAATTGAAAAATTAGCCGTTATTGTTGACTTTTATTAGACGAGTGAGACCCAACAACGGCCACATTTTCAATTTTAATCTGATTAATAGCCCTACCAAACGGGCTCTAAGTATGATATGCTCTCTATTTTAAATAGTTAACATTTAAAATCATGCTTCAAAAAACTTTTTAAATTAACATTTTAATTTAGAGGGTGAGTTTGACTCTCCAAATTTGGAAAGTCAAACTCACTCTCTATAATTAAATGCATTCAAAGTGTTTCAATTTTCAATGTAGGAAAATAATTTAAAGAAAAGTTACTTAAAATAAAAAATAAAGAAAAATAATAAATATTTTTTTGGAGTAGTAAAATTAAGTGTTAAATATAAAGAGTTCGTTGGAGTATTTCAAAATTTTAACTCCCTAAATTTATAGCTGTNAAATTATTTCAGTTTTCAATGTAAGAAAACAATAAAATAATTTAAATAAAAGCTATTTAAAATAAAAGATAAAGAAAAATAGTAAATATTTTTTGGGAGTAGTAAAATTAAGTGTTAAATATAAAGAGTTCGTTGGAGTATTTCAAAATTTTAACTCCCTAAATTTATAGCTGTTCTCTAAATTATAGAATATATTCTTTAAAAATAAAGAGTCTATTGGAGATGTTCTAATATGATTGTTGTGGATAATGATCTAACTTGTAAGACAAGGAAAAAATAATTAAAAATGATCTAACAAACTTGAACTAATGTTATCGCATTTAATTCAGCTGAAAATATTGATTTAAATTTAAGTCAAAATCAATATTTAATTTAATCACACTTTTCGTTTGTACATCTCGCTCATTAGTGAAAATTATCAATAATCTTTCTACGTGGCATATATGTGACGATTTGTAATTTGATGTACAAGTCAATAAAAAGACTACCACATTAATGTAACAATTCACAAATTGCCACATATATGTGTTATAATCTTTACTAAGAATAGCATTATTCTAATTACAATATGTCTTTGGTTCTATCCCTACTTCTGTAGGAGGCTCTCTCTAAATAAATCTGTTATAGAGCCGCTATTGATATGTTTGGGACTCCGCATCTTATGGATATGAAATCGAGCGAGATGATATGTTGAAACAAGTGTTTGTTTAAGCCGTCTAACCAACTAGGTATCAATATGTATATGGTGTGGCTTCATGTCAAGTATATATGAACATGCTATGGGTACTTTTAAAAATGTACTTTTCGGGAAATTAGTTTGGCTAAGCTGAGATACCTGGATACAAAAAAAAAAAGTACTTTCCATGGAAAAAGGCTCTTACCAGTCCATACTAAATATTATTATTAATATCGTGAATACCAATGGATGATAAAATTAATTAGACAATATGCATATACGTCAGTAAAAATTGGAATGATTTCGAAATACAGTGAAAATTGGACATTTTGTGTAATTTTATTTTATTTTATTTACCTCTTTGTGGAGGCTAGAAAGCCATGGAAAAGGTATGAAATTGATTTGTTGATTTTAATGAAACATTTTTTTTATATAAAATTTAATGATGAGTCTGTAACAAATTTAATTTAGTGGTCAAGGTGACACTAAGTGCAATGTTCAATGGTCATTAGTGAAATTAACCATTTAATAATAACAAAATAAGTATTTTGTTAATTTTTAGGTGAGAAATGACTATTTTTACAAATGTTTTGAAATCGACTCGGACATCGATCCAGAAAAGATCAAGGTCAAGGCTCAAAAGGCTTGGCCGAGGTTGAACCGAATGAAATAAACAAATACACACAAAATAATAAAATTAATATAACACCGATATTTTTTAAAATTTCCGTACTACTAATTCAAAGTAAATACAAATCTATTTTGGCTAATAAGATTTATTATTATACTATTAGTATC
>CAIGRF010185601.1:36687-50359 GCA_903798235.1 Fraxinus ornus
AAACTGTGTTGGGTAAACTTTTTAAAGTGACTGGCCCCACCGCACTGCGGCCCCATACTCCAGAAAATCCCCCTCCGGCCTGGCCCTACGGGTTAGTATACACCGCTTGGCCCTACGCGTATGAGAGATTTTTTTGGAGAGGCACAGTTCCACCCTGCTGGAAAGAGGACTCGAACACGGAACCTCAGCCAGCAATACCTCAGTCTTAACCACTAGGGAAAGGGGACTTTGGTAGAGATTAAAATTTAGATTTGGCGATGGACAGTGCAACTTCGTTTCCTCCCCTCAATGACGACCAAATCTTTTTCTTCACTGCACATCTTTTCTATTTTGGTGACAATTATGGTGCATTGTTTTCTTTATATATTGATCATGTCAAATACGGTAATGATAAATACAAGTTCTCCACAAGTTTTAATTTTTAAATTATATTAGGACTATATTTGTAAAATTATTATAATTTATTTATCAAAATGTATTTTATTTGTGGTATGGTTATAATGTGGAGTACTAAACAAAAATTATAGTGGCAATATCACCCTCCAAAAAATCGATTAGCTAGGAAGGCATAAAAAAATTAATAATGCTACTTGCACATAAAAAGTTATATAATGATTCACATATAGATGAGGTGTCAAAAAGAAAATGGAAGCTTTTTTTTTTTAATTGGTCGAAGAAATTTTAATGTAATCATATCTCACTACATCATGTGTATATAAATCATTATGTACATGTAGCACAATCATAAAAAAATTATATTTGGCCCGCATATCAAAGCAGCTAACAAAATATTTGCACAAAATCTATCAATTAATTAAAGATGAAAAATATAGCGACGTAAGTGCAAAAATAGCAATTAAACGCGATGCATTGATTGATGCAAGGATAAAAAAAAGGGTATAGTTATTTGCATCCACATTTTTTTATATATTTATCTCACTCTCAGTTCATCTCTGTTAAAGTTTAAAAAAAAAATACTATTTGCATCCACAACATTGTCCTAAATAAATTCATTCATTTAAATACTATACATCCACATAAATTTTATATATTCATACCACTTTAAATATATCTATGACACTATGGATTCACACAATCCCTAAAACTATAAACTCTTTTAAACCAATAGAATGAAATAAGAACAAAGCTGAACTCATTAAACATTAAATGAACACATATTATTCATTTAACCATGTTAACATTGTTTATTAGAAGTTTTATCGTTCTTATTCATAAAACTCAATCCATCAAAGACAGACCACCATAAATTCACATCCAAATTAGGAGGAGGGTTGTCTTTAGAGAAAGTATACCGAATCTTATTTTTAAATTAGACAGAAGAATTAACATTAACAGCAAGTAGAAAACATCATATATTAGATATAATCTGTAAATAATTCATCAATGTGAATCGAAATTAGGCCCCAAATCCATGTAGATAAACATAATATGACCTAGTAATTAAATAGTAGCGAACAAAAAAATAAATTAAAGACCACGGATCAAAAAGAGTACCTTGATCAATCACAAATTTGAAATAACGATAATCAATTTTGTTTAAATTTAACATGTCACAACTTGTCCAACAATAATAGTAGTGTTATCATTAACTGTTCTTATGGTTTATCCAAATCAATTATCCTTGATATAGAGGGTGATTGGTGTAAATTAAAATCAGATTTTAAGTGGATTGCAATAAAAGTTTTTGAAATGTGTGGTTGAAAATATGTGGGACTCATGAAATATATAGTCGATATTGATTATTTGACTTTGATTTAGATTAAAAATAAATTAAAATTTGACCCAAACAAGCTCATAAGTACATCTTCTTCTACTAGGGACTTAAAAAATTTCATCATAGCATGATAAGGTATAGACCAACCCTATGCACATGGATGATGGTACTTGCACCAATTACAAGGCATAGGTGACATCGGTCCACTAGCGTGCCAATTTACTAGCACACAATTACATAGAAAAAGATAAGTAGAAATATCATTTAGTTAATTAAAAAATTAATTGATTTAACAGATATTAACCGATACAAAATGGCATTGACAAATCCAACTGCAACAATCCTGTGAGATGCTATTGCAAGTGGTTCATCCCAAGGTGGAAGAAATGTAATACGCTGTTGTTGGTTTAAGTGAAAAAAAAATTAGTTTATATCTTGAAACAATAACATGACCCATATTCGGCATGGTCTTCCAATAATCACGACTCGCATAACCATGAAAATGAGAAAGTAAATGAATCAACTCATGGACCATATCATCATTTCCATAGAGTCTAGAGTAATCATCAAAATGAGATTCAAACTCTTTTATTAGGTCTTTTCTAAATAAAAAATAAAAATAAAAAATAAAAAAATAAAGAAACCCACTATAATTGTGAACTTCCATTGCAGATGAAATCAGAAACTATAAAACCAAGAAAATAAATCAAACTCAACGTCACAAATTCATGTTCGTAAAATTTTTTAAAAAAAAAAAGCAAAATAAATGTAAATAAAGAAACTCGTACAATCATTACAAGAAGATAACCGTAAAATCAAGAAAAAAATCAGAGCTCCCAAACTCAAACACGATATCACAAGAAAGCCATTAAACACGATTAAAAAAAAGGTAATCCCTTTTTCAAATTCCTATTCATATATTGGTGTATGTATATATATGTTCTAACAATATCTCTTTCATTGTTTACTAAATTCTTTGTCTATTGAAGTTTTGAACTTGTTTGTCCCACATTATTTTTTTCATTCTCATTCTTCTACTCATTTTCAACCACACATTCTTCAATAAAATAATATTTTACATTACATCAATAACTTTTCTTTCTTTTTCAACCACATATTTCTCATCCCATCACTTCAAAAAAATACATTATATCATTTTAATGTGCATCAAACACACTCTTAAACAGAAATTTTAAACAAATATAAAAAGATTTAGAATAACATAGTGAAAATAAAAATTAGTGGATGAATTTATAGTTATATATTTTATTTAAATCTATTTAAGTGAGTTTACATAGGATTTAAAATATAATTAGATTTTATTTTTAAAAGTGGATGTACACATAAAAGACGTGGATGAAAATATGGTACCCTAAAAGAATTCAAGCCCTCATTTGGTCTTCATTATTCCAGAATTTTTTATTTTTTTTTTATTTTTAATCACACAATTTTTCATAAAATAATATTATACGTAAATAATAAATTTTTCATTTTTTTAATCATATTTTTCCCAAAATACTATTTCAAAAATTGTAACGTGAAATAATGAACCTGTGACCAAGGTTAAAAGAATTATTATCTCTCAGCTTGTCATCAAAATAACCTTCCACTCCTCGCTGCTCTCCATCTCCATCTCCATCTCCGTCGCCGTCTCCTCTTCGACTGTCACTCTCTCCGCCGAGGTCGAATATTTGGTACAGTCCTTTCCCACTTTGAATTCTATGGCAGCTATTTAATTATAAATTTAAGTATATGACTTACCTTGTGATTTATTGTATTCTTCCCTTGTTCACGAAGTTGGAAAACAATTTATCTGATCACAACACCTTTTTGGTGAGAACGGAACATGGAATATGGTTGCTGGATTTGTTAACTTATAGACTCTAGGGTTTTTAACTTACGCCTTAATTTTATTTTTTTTTTATTTTTTTATTTTCATTTATATATTTTTTTGTGTGGGAGAGGGGGGATGGGTGGAGAAGTGTTAATTTAACTCGTGTAAGATGTGATCAGTTACACATGAATATAAAGTAGAATATGGTGCTGTGAAGCAGCTACATCAAATGGAATGACCTCCGTAACTGGTTTTACTGTTTAATAATTGTCTTGACGATTCCTGGCTGATTTTGAATCCAAAATTCCGGAATCTTACCAATAGGCAGATATATGGTTCTCGACTTCTCGTTATACAACAGTACCATTGATTTTGATGTTTAAGTAAGAGAGTAATGTGATATACAGTTAGGTCTAAGGGATGATTTGATGTCAGTAAGATAGCAATGTGCTATACAGGTAGGTCTAAGGGATGATATTGCTGTTCTTGTTGTCGTTTATATTTCCTGTTCACATGGATCTAAACCCCTCCTTTGCTCAAATATAGTGAAATAAATATCAAAAAATTGTAAGGTGTCCACACACACACACACACACTAAAGTTTAAAATGTTTAAAAGATGTAACAAAAGATGGTTCGCCTGTGAACTTACTCCTTGCTGGGGTAGGCCATCTCTCTTTATATAAAATCCACAATATCCCAACTTTACCCATGTCTTGCAGTTTATTTTGCTTATGTCCACTAAATTAGACAGCTGCCCATGGCTTCGAAGTCAAGGTCCATAACTGATATACTCTGGTAGCTGTGGCAGATTTGGTTGTAGTCTTGCATTTTCGCTGGCGAGATCCATACGACGAAAACCCTAGACTTCATATTGCCCATGCTTGGCATTTACAGTTCATTCCTGATTGTGTTCTTTTACATTTTTCTCTATGGAGTTTGTTTAATAATTTTAAAGTCTTCCACCCTTTCTCGTTCTTCATTGCTGATCCAGTCATTTGTTGGTCATTTTCCAACACTATTTTTTACTGCTGAGTGCTGTCAACAAATTATTACTCAAGCATTTTAAGTAGCCTTTGCCCAATTTCAATGTAATTGTGTGGGCATTGAGATGTGGGGCCCAATTTTAGCTGTCTTTTGTTTCAAGGTCCATGCTAGTTTAAAAGATGTAAACTCTACATTTCTTTCGAATCATGAGAAGGTTTGGACTTTAATCATCAGGAATAAGGAACGAGAATGCAATTTCTTGTTGCAAAGCTTACACAGGACTAAATTTCTGTGTGATGGGATATGGAAGACCAAGATTGTTTCTTATGCTTAAAATTGAATATGAAAAAAGTATTGAGTTTAGAGTTATAAGAAAGCGCAGTCTTGTTTTGATTACAATTTTAAGTAAGCAAGAATAAACACGCTGTGGGAAAACGGTTCTGTTTTAAAGAATTAACTGCTTGTAAATGGACCTTTTTTTTTCAGATGTTCCATAATAGGTACTTAGCGGCCCATATACTGTTTTTTTTTTCATCAACATAACTCATTAACCTATTTAAATATTTCAGAGGGAATCATGCCTAAGGTGAAGACGAACCGAGTAAAATACCCTGAGGGTTGGGAGTTGATCGAACCTACTCTACGTGAACTACAAGCACAGATGAGAGAAGGTCCTTATTTTTTTTTTATATCATACCAAAGTACCTCGAATATATTTCTGTTTTGTTCAAATTTCATATTTAGTGTTACTTATTTTTTTATTTTTTTTGCTTCTGGCAATTTTTTGACAGCTGAGAATGATCCACATGATGGTAAAAGAAAATGTGAGGCCATGTGGCCTATTTTTAAAATAGCCCATCAGAAAAGTCGCTACATTTTTGACCTTTATCACAGGAGGAAGGAAATTTCCAAGGAATTGTATGAGTTCTGCTTGGATCAGGGTTATGCAGATCGTAACTTAATTGCGAAGTGGAAAAAGGTTTGTTAACAATGTCCAAATATTTATCATGGTACTGGAAATATGAATTCTGTCATGTTTCATCTTTGTTTTCTAAGTTCCCTGGGCAGTCTGTATGTTCTCTCTGTGGTAAATCAAATTATAACTTTTCTCGTGCTTGTTTGCAAATTCTAATAAGATCTTTTTTACAAAATGTTACACTGTCAAAAGAAAACAATGGTTTAAAGAGGAATATTTGCAGATTGATACAATTCAGCTTGTTCAATTTCTAAAGTTTTGGAAATCAAAAGCACAATTTGCTTTTGGTTATTGTGAAATTTGGAAGTATGCAGTGCAGTTTTCTCTTGAGGTGCTCGTATATGCTTACATTCCAAGCTTTATTCAATGAATTCACACGCTATTATTGTGTTAACTGCAGCCTGGCTATGAAAGGCTCTGCTGCTTAAGGTGCATGCAACCTCGGGATCATAACTTTCAAACTACATGTGTGTGCCGAGTGCCAAAGCATTTGCGGGAGGAGAAAGTCATAGAATGCATGCACTGCGGTTGTGGGGGCTGTGCAAGTGGAGATTGAGGATTTCACATCGACGGCCCAAGTCAAACTACACGTATCGGTTGGGATAAATGTAAATCGATGTAAAAGAGGTTTAGAGATATCCTCGTTAGGGTAGAAATCTTGCCTCTAGTCTGTAGTATGATATTTGTGTCACTTTCTTGTGAGGGCTAATGGGGTGATAACTTGCTTTTACATGATTTAGAATTGTCTGCTTTAATTTCGAAACAACTATGAAATGTTTTAGAACTTTTGATCCATTAATGCTTTTGAAATTTCCTTAATTTATGTCTAGCAAAATCTAGGATTGCCGTTTTCGTTCCTTGTTTATCGTAGTTTAAGCGGGCATTTCAAATTTTACAAAATAATGGTACCATTAAAATTTTCATTCTCATTCTTCTACTTATTTTTAACCACTTATTTTTCAATAAAATAATATTTTTTATTACATCAATAATTTTTCCTTCTTTTTCAACAAAATATTTTTCATCGATCCATTATTGCAAAATATATTTTTTCAAAATAATGTGATTTAAACACACCTTAAACTTTTGTTTTCATCGTGCAACTGTCATTTCAAGAACCATCACGAAAGCAATTTTTTTATGATATACCTTTCTGCAGCAACTAATACACATCTGGATTTTTCTGTTTGTGTTTTTGTGGATGCAATTTTCTCTTGATTTGCATTATAATTTAGTTGTATGTGAAATTGCAAAATCATGTTATTTTGCCCTTTAATAATCATATTTCATTTCAAGAGGTCCGCTTTGAATTTGGATATTGATTTTGGATTAAATAGTTGACAAAATTTTGATTTTGGATAATGACTTGCAGGTAAGAATTGAGTGAAGAAGATGGTGGAGGCGGGGTATATGTGGGAAGAAGATGAAGGGAGTGGGTAGACAGGGTAGTGATGGTGGCGGCAGGGGTCCCTGTGTTGGTGGTTTAGTTTGGTAGGGAAGGGGAGGGGTGGAGTGGAGTGGGGTGGGGATTTTGATTTCAAATGTTAAGGTGTGTTTGTTTGACATGGAGTCCACGGATCCTTTTAATTTACCAATTAATTTTTTTGTCTTCTAGATAGACATAATCAGAGACGGAATCTATTTCGGTGATTGATGAAATGCAACGAATCTAACTTGAAAAGTTTTATGAAGTTGGACGAGTAAGTCATGACGAAGTGTAAAATTCAGTGACTAGTGGAACGTTTAACTCTCACACAACACAAACGTGCCTGAAACAAAATTATAAAGCATCTATTTGATGCACATTTTTTTAGAGAATGTATTTTATATAGTGATATGATAAAGAAACATATGGTTAGAAAAGAACGAAAAGTATTGAAGATTACGTGATTGAAAATGAGTACACAGGGAATGCATTTTTTTGAAGATCCTAGATCAAACAGGGCCAAAATGATAAAGGGACTAAACTGCAAAATGTCTTTTTAACAATCTTTCTAGACGAATATCCTCCATAAATCCCTCATCGGATTAGCACCTGTCGGCACTTTCACTTTCTTGATCTTGTTATGATTGAAACCGATTCCTCTTTCATTTCGTCAAAAGATTTTCACGTAATACACTGTTATATTATACATGGCAGACAAGAAATCCAATAAACCCAGTTTGTTGTGCTGCATAGGTGACATCCATGGATACATAACTAAGCTGCAGAATCTTTGGTCCAATCTTGAAAAGCTAATTGGCCCAGCTGATTTTCAGACAGCCCGAATCATTTTCTTGGGCGATTATTGCGACAGGGGACCTGACACTAAGAAAGTACTTGATTTCTTGATTTCTTTGCCCTCAAAGTACCCTAAACAATCGCACGTTTTCCTATGTGGCAACCATGATTTTGCGTTTGCTGCATTCTTGGGGCTGCTCCCGAGCCCGCCGGACGGGACCCCATTCTCTGAGACTTGGAAGGAGTACGAGATGAATGAGACGAGAGAACAGTGGTATAAAGGTGAGGGTTATGAGAATATGCACTTGCAAGGGAGGAGGTGGGCTGGCAGAATGACTGGATTTAATCGTGCTAAGAATACTGAATACAATGGCTCCATTTACGATGCGTTACCCACTTTCGAGTCCTATGGGGTCCCTCATGGATCTGCTGGTATAAATTTTGCTTTTGCGAAATGGAATTTGTTGAATATGTTATTGTTGAGTATTGAAAATGTTTTCTTTTGTTTCTGATATATATGAATCTTGGAAATTGTGACTGTGTTGGATTAGATTTGTGGAATGCAGGATTAGATTGTATGTATGACATCTGTTATTGCATTGAGTGATTTTGTTGGATTAGATTCTCTACCTTGTCGAATGGGATTTTTCTTTGATTTTGTTGGTTCTTTAACTATTTGTGGTTTTCTGATTGGTTTGAGCTCTGAAAATGGAGTAGTCAGTACTGTATATAATGTCATTTGTTAATGCTGGTCGTTTCTCCTGTTTTAGCAAGCACGAATGATTCCTTCTGCTTTGTGTAGGTGATGGTTTATGTGTTTTGCTTCATTTGATTTTAGTTTTATGCTTCACTAATGTGTTTCTAGTCTTTCCCAGATATGCACAGTGGTCATATTTTTGCAATTGTGTTCTTTTGCATTCGATTATACACAGGCTTTAATTGTTGTTCATCATTTAATGATGAACGGGGTGTTTTATATTGATGGGAATATACTCTATGACATTGAATCGTAACTCAAGAGCAAGACGGGAAGGGGGAGCTAGACTGAGAGTGATAGCCTACTGCCATAATTGCACCGATTTTCAGAATTTGACCAATTTGGAGAATTGACATAATAATATATAGGCGAGTGCATGCATATACATGCTCATGTATGTTTATCACTGTGTGTGTACACATGCTTGGTTACTACACATCCAAACACGAGGAAATGAAGGTAAAGAAAGAAACAATAGGTCGTGTCTAATGCCGTTTGTTGATTGAGAGAAAAATACAGAAAAGGTGGACACGAGTTATGCCCTTTTACATTTGAATCAACATTGAGATACATGAGGTTATGTGCTAAACAGACGAATGTCACAGTTCTGTGCCAAGTCTATAGGATAGAGGTTGCACTTCTTGATATGAGGAACCTAGCTAATTAATCTGCAGGGGTGAGTGTAGAAGGTTACCATGTTGTGGGGCTAGCACTTTGAAATACTGTGATATCAGTCTAATATATGCTCTCGAGTTGTAAGTTAACAAGCTGAGCAATTTTTTTTTTATTGAGAGCCTGAACACATTGAAGTTAGATCAAGAATTCCCAATGAATCTTTCTGTAGTGCAAATTCACGCTCTCGTAAAATTTCCTAGGGTGATAGATTATATCTTAACTTGTGCTTGCTGAGATTCTATGCTTCCCTGTTAGTTCCTATGTCAATTCTGCAACTCGATAACTTTGGTAATTTTGTAGTCATGTTTGATAATAGTAGTTGACAGTTCAGGTACCTAATTAGGTTTGGACTTCTTGGTCATTTGATGCCAAATTGATTTAATCTTTATTCAGTTTGAATATGTTAATGTTTCTAAGCCCTTCCCAACTTAAAAGGAACAGAAACTTCGTTTCTAATTCTGGAGATGCAATAGTTAAGATAGGTTATCTTGTTTGCAGATTTGGTCCAGGCAGTTCCCGACGAACACAAGAAATTTCTTGCTGATTTGGTTTGGGTACATGAAGAAGTGAGCTTCTAGTCGCTCTTTTTTCCTTTTTATATCTTTCTTTGCACGGAGCAATCGGTATGGTTTTCCAATTGATGTGTGCCGTGTGGGATGAACTTGAGACGCACTAATGGTTTCCTTTGCTTATATTCTATTGAACCACTTCACCTCATCTAAAAATTTAAAATGGAAGAGAGGGGACACATTTCTCAACACGCGTCCTCACATGCATGCTGAATTCATTATTATTATTTTTTATCAAAAGCATAACGTGTGCACAATTTTCATAATAGGGTCATTGCATAGCCTAAACTTGGTATCTTAACTTTGTCTAAAAACTTGAATTGTTATGAGAGGACACAATTATTTATTTAGATTTAATAATTGACGTAGCGTAAGTATACATAGTGAAAGCTAACAAAAAACTTGCATATCTTGAAATCTGGAGGACGATGTTTGCATAGAGGCTAAGGATGGATTCCAAAATTATAAACTGATTGCTGTACATGCTGGTTTGGAGAAAAGTAAAGGGGTCGAAGAGCAGCTAAAATATTTGAAAGCCAAAGACACAAGAATCCCTAAAGTCGAAGCTCTCAGCGGGAGAAAGAACGTATGGGACATTCCTGAGGTGATTGCTCAGTCGAACTTTTTACTTAATCTTACATGAGAAAATAGTTCATAACATTCTCTTTTCTGCACGACATTTGATAGGAATTGTCTAAAACTCCGACTGCTGTGATAAGTGGTCATCATGGGAAGCTTCATATTGATGAACTCAGATTGATAATAGATCAAGGTGGTGGCCTGGAGCATAATCCAGTGGCTGCAGTTGTGCTTCCCTCGAAAAAGATTGTGCGCGACACTGATTGATGAAATAGTTTTGAATTTAAATGCATATTTTCTTCGACAGTGTAATATTTTTCAAGTGTGAACATTTATAACAGTGCATTCATAAGCAACCAGAGATTTCTTCCAGTTTTGTGTACAATTGAAGATGAATATTATATAGCCATTGTTTGATCCCCCTTTTTTTTAAAAAACATTTTTCTCTTTTTTTTTTTTTCNTTTCCTTATTTTTTAATAATACATTTTCCATCAATCTACTATTTTAAAATACATTCTGGAGATCAAATAGACTCGTAGTCTCCGTTTGGTTTGGATAAAAATGAGACTTTAGTAAATTTTGATAGAATTTGGTGAAATATGTGATTAAAAAGTTGATAAAATTTTTGGGTCCTCAAAATTTTGTTGAAAATGAGTTAAGGTGAAATCTTTTAAAATTCATTTTTTTTTCAAACTCATTTTCAATCACATTCCTCTGATAAAATAATTTTGCGCGTGATCCATAAATTTTTTCTACTTTTTAGCTAACATTATTGAAAAAACACTTTTCACAAAATCTGTTTTCAAAAATCTCTACCTATAAACTTAATCGATTAATCTCGATTTCGATGGTTTACCTAATAACCCCCAAATGACCCCCCGGACACCAAAATTTCTCACACATTCATCTTAAAATGTTATGGAACTTATTAATCACACGTATCATCATCTTAAAAATGACTAAAAATTAACTTTTACCCAAGCCTGAAAAAGTGGAACGATGTTGCTTTTGTTAAGCCAATAAGTTAAATTTTACCTCTTATACTCGTTACCAAACACTATGGTTCCTAATATTTTAAGATTCAACATGGCCCTTGATAGTATGGCCCGTGATTTTACAAATGGAATTGTCCTTTTACAAATCAAGAGATTAAGAAAGGAGATGTGACACAATCCTCGAATATAACTACTTGGGTCCCCGTTCATTTTTCTTTTCCATTTAGGTCTTCATATGAACTCTTTTGGTTCATTTCGAGGACAAACGCACAAAAATCGTTCAATTTTCATCAAGTAATTACTTGAAAGACTCGTGGCCCATTCTTTTAAAAGAATAAATGAATGGAGATCGCGTTGATTTTAAGTGATTATTTGACGAAAAATTGAATGATTTCAGTCTATTTATCCTTAGGTGCACTAAAACAGACAGTTTGAGGATCCAAATTTGACAGAAAAAATGAATGGGGACCTAACTGCGATAAATTGCAATGTTTTGGGGCTGTCATCTCATTTCTTTATTTAGAAATTTAGAATCCTACGATGCAGAACCGAAGCAGAAATTTAAGTAGACCCCACCCACGCACTCAATAATTCCCATGCAACCTCGTCATCACACGTACCCTTCTTGTGCTTGGCATATTCTATTCAATACTCATTATTATCACTCATCACACTTTTCTAGGCACTTGAACTCAGAGTTGCCGGATCTGATTTTCAAAATCAAATACGGTAGTTGGGTTTTTTAATTTGTCAAAAAGAGAAGGAAAATCATGGTTTATACCCTATCTGGGGTGAGGTTGCCTATGGTGCCAACGGTGAACAAGTTGGGTACGGGATCAAGCTCTCGTGCTGATTGGAGGAATCTCAGTCTCTCCTTTTTTAAGAAGAATCAGTCTCATTCATGTACTACAACTGCTTTCTCTTTTTTCCTCCATGTACTCATCTATATGTATTAGTTCCTATCTTTTGACTTTGTTCTTCGTTTTATTCAATTGGGTCGCGCGGAGTTTGTTTTCTGTGTTGTGAGTGAATGAATGGTTTGTTTAAAACTGTATTGATTTTTAGTGATTATATAAGTTAGAGGGAGTTAATTTTAAATTGTACTTTCTTGCGAGGAAGCCTGGAGATGGTATGGAATAAGGCTTAGTTGAGTATATCAGAGAAGATATTAGTGCGACCAATTTACTTGTGGAGTTTAGTTCAGTTCAGTTGGACGCCTCAATGTGCTTATCTGGTTTACTTTTAGTTTCTAATGCTGAAATAATATTTTAAATCGTCGGTGTACTTTCTTGATTCGTCGGAACTGGGATGTTATTTGAGTAGAAGACAAATTAGATGAATGGTGAATAGAATTAAGATTAAGATTAGCTCACAGCGTGGAAATTTTTTGACATACCAGGAAAAAATGTGAATGAGATGGATAAACCTATTATTTTAGGACTTGGTAGCCGCTTGTGAGTTCCTCGTTGTTGTCTGCTTTTTTATTTTTAAATTGCTATTGCTTTTCTTTCATCGCCTTGCTTTCTGTTTACATGAAGAAATAGTTCTCTGCCCTTTCAAACTATAATCTATTTTGTGAAAATAATTTTTTGTAATGGGTATGGGATATTTTTAAAAGATGTAGCTTATCTGGTACTTGTTTGTAGGGAAGATGTATGCTGGAAAGTCTTCCTATGATTCTGTATCTCAATCTTCTTCAGCAACTGCATCAGAGAAGGTCCTTCCTGGCACCCAGAGTGATGGGTCCTCATCAGAGGAATTGAAAGATTCTGAGATAGTTTCAGAAGATCCCCAGGCATGTGCATGAAACCCACTCCCTTCTGCATCCACCACCACCCCTCCCCCTGAAAAAAAAAAAATACGTAGTGGGAAATAAAAATCTCTATCTCATTATAAAGGTCAAAGTGTATGACATGAAGTAGCTCAATCAGTTGGAAGCTTGTTATTTGTAAGAACATCCATTACAGTTCTTATTGCCACCCCTCAAGGAAAGGAGGTGGATATGTTTCTAACCTTACCGCTAAAATTAAGTTAATAATTACCTCAAAATTACTTGAATTTTTATACTTTTCAAGTGCATCTTTCCATTAGAAAATTATATACATTTTCCCCATCAACCTCCTTTAAAACCTTAAACTCCCTATTTGGAATATAAATAATCAATTGAATTGTTCTCATTTCGTTGTATTATAATATTATTAAGCTACATCATATGTATAATATAGGACTCTGATAAGATCCTGGACAATTTCAGCTTCTACAGAATAACAATTACTCAATATGATGATAAGAAATGGAATTCCCTCTATTTGATTAACAACGAAGAACCACAGTACAATGGAAA
>CAIGRF010185616.1:0-25696 GCA_903798235.1 Fraxinus ornus
ACTGTTGGTGCAGTGGAGTCTGATAACTCGAATATAGAGCAGCATGTGGAGTCAAAGGAGGGTTTGAAAGAAGGGACACCAGTGAATGGCCCCGATGATCCAATTACGAGTGAAGAAGAGGTGTTTGTCGAGGTAAAGAGTGTTGCAAAGAGTACATTAAGAGTTTCTTGGCTGCAATACCAATGAGAGAACTACAAGACGATATCAAGAAAGGCTTGACAACATCAACTCCTCTTCATCAGAGACTACAAATTGAATTCCACTTCAGCCAACTAGAGCATCAAACTGCAGTGTAACTCGAGTAACGGAAGACCCCATCAAGCAGTTGATGCTACAATAACCAAGGTTTCTACTCACTTAGAGATTTTTAACTGTAGACTTGAGGAAGTGTGAATACCTATTTTTTCGTTTTGGGTCCAGTTGAAAAGAGACTTTTGAGTGAAGTTGGGTGAGAGGGTTTGTGTTCTTTCGACTGCATTAAGGTCTCAGAAGTGATAATCATCTCTCCGTGTAAACACCTTTTAGTATTTTCTTTTCATTTATAGTACTTGTAACAACTTATCTTTCTGTGCCATCTGTATTTAATATATGATACTTTTTATGCAGCTAATTTTTGGTTGAAAACCATATTGCATATGAAATGTTGGCGGATATTCTGAAAAGAAATGAAGCCAGGCTTAACTCATTCATATGAATTGTTCAGAATATACACTGTTAAGTTCCTTTGGAGTCCTTTATGAATTATTCCTATGATTAGATCTGATGGGGACATATGGCTGCCGCACTCACTCTTATCTTGTGGACCAAAACTCAAATAGAGATGTATACGACTAGCTCGATTTTGAGGTAGTCCGTGGTAAGGCTCAACCTGTTCTTTAAGGCACTATGCCATTATGACATCTCTATATCTGTTGAAGTTTGTTTCTCCAGGTGCAGTCGTTACCTAACGGAATATTCAAGAGAAGACACAGTAAATTCGTGTTTCTGCGCTTATAAACTTATAACTCACTAGAGATCCGAGAAACAAAGAAAAAACTTATACTAACGAGAATGATTTACACAAGGATTTATAGTTTTTGGTCATTTTACACAGTGCGAGGCTGCTATTACAGAAACAGCAATATTTACAACACATCTTGAAATACCAAGAAAAACACTCATCTCTAGCTGCAAACTGAGCACTTAATTAATCCATTTTCATTGCAATCTGGACACCTTATGGATGGTAACACATTGGCTTGTCCCTCTGGAGTGATTTTTCGACTGCCATTGCAGTGGAAACATAAAACAAAATGCATTCCACCACAAGCATTGCAAGGAGTATTTGATTGAGTTAAGGATATCCCTTGTAAGAGTTTTCTTAGCATGCCCTTTTCGTGCAATCCTAAGACAGCATCAGCCCCTCCAATGTCTCTACCTCTGATGAAAAGCCTTGGGGGAACTACTCGACCTCCGAGTACTCTCCACAGCTCATCTCTATATTCCAAATGCATCGAAACATCTCTCTCATAGTATACTACTCTAAAACTCTCCAAAAGAAACTGGATTGCTTTACAGTCATCGAATGTTTTCCTGATTCCTCTCAGGCTTGTGGTGTAGAGTATGACTGGAGGACATATCTCTTCAAACTCTGATATAGATGGGAATTCATCGTTTTTTTCCTTTCTTTCGTGGCTTCTAGAATCTTCCATGCCATTCAGCTTGAAGCAAGGTACATGGATAAGTTCAGAATGGCCCTCGATTTCTCCCATTAGTGGTTGACAAGCTGATTTGCCAAAAATCTCCACTAAATGATCAACCTCAGACAATAATTGTACCTGATCATAGGCAGGCTGATCATTATCTGTTGATCTTATGTAGGGTCGAAACTTTTCTTCGGTGTCCACATTAGAAACAGATGAAAATTCAACTTCTGGGACATTGTTTACGAGTCCTGATACATTGATATTGCTGGCTACTAAGTTAGGAAGGTTGTCGTTGCTGTGTTCTTTGTGAGGAGTTGATGCTTGAAAGAATGAATTTGGGTGAAAAACTAGGTCTTGTTTCTGAGTGATTATTGAAATGTTTTTGAGTTTCCGAAGGATTCTTGCTTTCATGTTTTTTTAATCTCCTCTTCAGTTTTCTTCTTACCTGAATGGGGATCACATGCGCTGACAACAAACTAAAGTATAAAGTAATAAGATAAGACTCGAATCACCTCACTTCAGCACGTCTCTTCACGAGCTAGTAGTTAATTTTCTCATCAAAAAACACTTGACACGTGCACAATTTTCATAAATGGATAGCGACAACACTCAAAACCGGAACCACCTCGTCCACGCGGTTAGACAAAGACTAGACTGAGAATGAATAATGAAGAATATGCTAGAGGGCGAGTTTGATAGAGATTTTTCTTTTGATTTCCAGCAGTTGGAAAGTAGTTCTTAGAATGCCATTGTTAGATGCTTTATCAACTCTTGAATAATCAACTGATAAAGAGTGAGTTATAGGCTGTGGAATACCACCTTCTGCACTGGTTTCCATTAGCCCACCAACCAATCCGAACGGTCCATGTGGACGTAAAACATCCCCACCAGCAATTTTCATCAGTAAAAGAAAGCTATGGACCTTTATAAACCTCGATGATTGGGAAATACACACAAATTGCACCATCCAAAATGGGCGCTTGACAGCAGTAGAATCAGTACAATTGGGACCAGAGGTTGATTCTGGGAGACAAGGTGGCCATGGTCTCATAATTCAGTCACGAGGAAGCCAAAGCAGCTTTTTTTTTCTTCCCATTCTTTGGATTAGACTCTGTGGATATAAAGCAGGTAACCTTTTCACCACCAGCCATGAGCCGTGTCCCTTCAAGTCAATACCTTATTGCATGTTCGGTTGGAGGATAACTAATATTTTTTTTTTTTTAAAAAGGTTACCTAAAGATCATGTCAATTATATTGTTTAATCTTTTCTAATATGACACACCAAACATGCACGTAAATCATAGTCTTCCTTAAAGGCGTATCAGAATTGTACTATATTTATAACTAACATAGTTCATGAATATGGGATGTTACAAGAATCCCTCTTCGCCTCTAGACACAGATAAATATACTAAACAATTCGCAAAACCTATGGAAACTCGATAAACACTCGAAATTCGAATCCAATTTAATGACATGTCACGGTTGTGATGGAAATCATTCAAAATGTGGTCCAAAGATTCTATAAACACGTTTGTTAAGGACCATTTATATGATTACAGAATACCCATTGATGGATAAATCACTGTATTACTTGAGTGCCTTGTGTAAGGCCTTGGATACTTCAATCCTGCATGTAAATTAATGATTATTTCCATCCACCGCCATCATTACACCACAATAATTTATTTTTATATAAATTTTACATGAACTGTTAGTTTAGAGGAAAAAAAAAAAAAAGATAAGTTGCCCTTTGATTGCGAGACGTTCTCAAGAAAGCTCCGAAGTGGAAATTGTAAAGAGTCGAGATAAAGATAAAAAGGTTTAGTCGGGATTGACAGATACAGATACGAGGTATATTCCATTCAAAATAGAAACGTTTTATTTACATCTAAAGCCAGGAATATGGATTCGATAGAGCTAATCCTCGAGAGTACTTAACTAGAAGCCAAGGTTTCGGATGCTGTAAGCCCAATGCTGAAGTCAAAAGTAATGCAAGTCAATTGCTTCTTGTTCTCGTCCACCATTGACATTTTAAGAGTGTACGAACCCTGCGTATCTCAAGAACGTTAGCTCCATGAAAAATAAAAAAATATCGGGGCACTCTCCCCAATTTTTGTATTTCCTTTACTGTATGGGGTCATTGATGCAGGCAAAATCGAACTTTTTCAGTGGTTACTCTCATTTCATTAGAGTGCAATACATGAAGTTAGACTCGACATGGTTTGCACTGATGGGACTACTAGACACCATCTACATGATACTACTGAAACATAGTAAAAAGGTGACTTACGGGTGGTGTAATTCCAGGTAAAGATTGGGAATGAGAAATCACAAAATTGCCCACAGAAACTGGACAGGCCGTCTTTCCACAGAGGTCATGGGTCTCACCATGGACATGAAATCCAAAATATGAAACATCAATTGTAAGTTTCCCACCAGAGAATGCTCTTTCTGCACGGCAAGTTCAAGGTAAATCTTCAGCTCAAAAGATCAAGTTACACTTGAAGCTACATTCAGAAGGAGTAAGTAGCATGTTTGAAGTTATAATCTTTAATAAGATTCTGTAATTGCATGGCTTCGTCAACTCATTAGTGTGTGATAAATCTTGTTTCCTTTATGGTTTTTGGCAGTCCCTTTTCTCCACATTCCAAACTAGGTTATAAAATGGCACCCAACTCAAGTGAGAGGATGAAGAAATACTCTAAATAAATGAGAGCTTGTTGCACTAGAATAACTGGATATACATCAAAAGGTCTAAAGCCGATTAGCTTACTAAAAGCACAAACACCGGGGTGAGGCTGCAATATAAAGCAAGTCAATTTAAGGAAAATGAATGTGCAGAAGGTCTATATCTACATACAAAATGGTGATAATCAATAAATCTTGATAGGAGTAGCGGAGTAGCCAACTTGATTATTACTCCCAAAACATGTGAAGAATTACAAGTATTAACTACCATAAAATCCCCAAGGGGCAGGTGGTTCATTATTAATAATGCCAAATACCTTCCTAGCAAGAAACTAAATGTTGCCCTTTTTGTTCTGTCATCCCCCGTGATCACTGGACTGATAATTAGAAGCCATAAAGTAATTAATGCGTTCTTAAAGTTCGTAAGCACGGGAGCCAGAAATAGTGTCCTTACTGGATAACTATTGTCTCAGCATCGATCAAACAAGTTGCTATCAAGAAATAAATATGCTCTCAGAGATCTAAAACAAAGGAATTGTAAATACTAAGTAGTGTACATACTAGATGGCTATCGTCCAAGCAATCAAATGTCAATGAGCTTATGATACATTCTTCCTTCGATGGTACTTAAAAATTTGAGGGAAAGAGTGAGAATTCAGGGCAGCATTAAAGATATATAGTGAGCGAGGCATCTAGCCCTACTACTTCATTCATTACAAATAAGTTGGAAAACCAATATAAACCCATAATGCATACTTTAAAGTCGGCCATCAAAGATCAGTAAGAAGATATGCTAATGATGCTTCTCTTTCACACATAAGGGAATTGGTCAATAAGAAATATAAAATAAAGAAGGACATAGGAGGTATAAGAACCGGTACCTCTCAGATAAAAGAGATGGATAAGAAGGAAAGTTATTAATCTCATCTTCTGGTTTTCCATACAAGATACAAGCACAAGTACTTTACCGCTCAAAGGTTAGATTGAAAAGAGAGAGAGAGAGAGAGTATACTATTCCTCTTTTGGAAACCTGGCTACCTGCCACCTTGAAAAAAAGAGAGAAGAAACACCTCTGTTGCACGAAAACTGGTTCTTTAACTTTTCAAGTGTGCATGGATTGTTTAATTATGCCTTGCCAAAAAATCACATTCTCGTGAATATTTCGCTAAAGCAAACAAATTTTCTGAATGAATCATCATTCATTTAATATTTAGAAACATAATCAATCGAATGCTAAGATACATCCAAATGCTACCATCTTGAGTCTCTTTTGCATTTAGAGAAGTACCAAAACTAATGGAACTTAGTTTGACTAAATCAAAGTCACAGCATTTTGTACTATTATCTAGGAAAATGTTATCCCATCCATTTTATACCACAAAGAAGCTATTAGAACAACAAAGCACAAAAAATGTTCTCATTGTTTTTTTACTGAAAAGTCATGTATGCAAAGAACTCGTGATGCTGACAAATACGCTTAAGCAAAAAAAGAGAGAGAGAAACAAATTCCAGTGTGTGAGGCATATGAAATCATGCTTTTACCGGAAGATGCAGCAATGCTGAAGGTGGTCTCTTTGCCTCTAGAAATAGGGAAAGGAGTTATCTCAACTCCACTGACCTTAACAGCATAGTTAGCCTTCTTATCTGCATTTCATTTGAAGGACAAAACCAAAAAAAATTATAATCAACAAAACAACATAGAAATAAATATATCTCTTAGAAAATGCCTCTTACAAACCAAATTTTAATTCTTGATAATATTATTTAAGGTTCCATTATCCAATCAATCATCAAAACAAAAATCTTGTCCTGTGATATGAATAAAATCAGTAATTACACCATCAATTTATAGACTACCAGGAGAAAATAATTTTTGGTTGAACCATAACCTTTGATGAAATTTCATTAAAGTACCAAATCTTGCGGACCTTACAAGTAACTCTTTAAGGAAATATTATTTTTTTAAGATGTCAAATTTCAAGGAACTTGGAAAAACAGCTCTAAAATCCAAACCCAATCAGCTCCTCCAGAAAAATTAGGAACAATAAAAACCTAATCTTAAAAACAACATGATTGAGGGTGAAAAGAAGAAATCAAACTACATGACTCACTGTACGAAATTACAGTGACTTAAATTTACGATAGAAAAATAAAAGAGTACAGGGATGGTCTAGAACCCACCAACTACTCTAGAAAATGTTTTTAAAACGTTAAATTTCAATAAATACGAAAAACTTTTATGATTCCAAAAACCAATCAATTGCTCCAAGAAAAATTAAATTATACAGGATTAGCGAAAACCCCAAATCTTAAAAGAAGAAATCAAACTAATTGACTGACTAAATAAAACTGCAGAGACCATAATTCGCGGTAGAACTACACAAAAAGTAAAGGGGATTCGGGGAATCATACTGCAGTAGTGAACGTCGGTGGACTTAGCAAAAATCGAAGGTATAAGCAGACATAGCGAGAAAAGAAGAGCAGTAAGAGGCTTCAACTGGACCATGGCTACTCCTTGATTAATTTAGAGAGAGAGAGAGATTGATGACTCCTGGAGTCCTGGTTGAGAATGAAGGTGACTGAATGCTTGTTATGGATGGTCTCACCGAACAGAAATATTGGTTTAATTTCATCAGCGGCCCACTAACTTTGAGAAAAAAATGAATTGAACCACTAAACTTTTAGTTTCAAATGTCATAGTCCCAAATTGATAGAAATTGCTTAGTTAGGAGGGAGAAATGGGTTATAATATTCATCTATTTTCCCAAATTATATATTATTAGGAATTTTAAAATGGCAATAAAAATATGAAAAGAAACGCGCCAGGTAGGGGTCGAACCTACGACTTTCTGCTTAGGAAACAGACGCTCTATCCACTGAGCTACAGGCGCCGTTGTGACCTTTTGTCTTTATTTCTATTTAATATTTAAAGAAAAATGCTAGATGTACATTAAAAAAATGTACATCCATTATGCACATTAGATTACCAAAATTGCAAAACCGTCACAACACTCCCACCACAACGAACGTAATCGATGGTCTGACACATTTAGTCACCCAAGAGTGTCAAGAAAATCATGCGTAGCTTTCTTGAGCATCTATCGATCGACCATGTTTGAATTGAGTTACTTACAGTCACTTGTTCAAATGCTCAAACAACCCACTTTTTTATGGTGATTTTGCAGAATTTTTGTGTGCATAAAAGGAATGAGTGAAAGAGAGGACTATCAATCTCCAATAATAAATTACAGCATAATCGTTTCTTTTACAGTTCCACAACTAACATCTATATACGTGACAGCTAACAACATAGAAGAGAATTTAGATAATATAACTATTACATTTTACAACACCATTAACAAAACCTTGTTATGTGTATTACATGATTTTTCTGTATGTGTGTATATATAAATTCCCGAGACGTTCCAAGCAGGAATCCAGAATATATTAAACACTTTGTACAAACAGGCAAAAAGCAAAGGTACAATTGGGACTAGAAACTGCTCTATATCCCATTCAAATAATCATAAACCTACCAAACCAACCAAATTTGCAGCGAAAAAAGAGGTGAAAAAACCAGCAGCGTAGTATGAACATATCTTTCCTGCCTTGCATTCTCTTCTCCGTATCCCATGTTTATAAACTATTACATTTTCTTTGTGAGGTAGGAGGGATGAGCTTACGACCAATCAGAGTGCAAGTGATTCCTCCCTAATTGTATATTTTAACAGGCTTCTCAAAGGTGTGGCGATTCTGCAATCACCACAAAATGCCAACGAAAAAAACCATTGGAACATTTGATATTACATGGGGAATACATATTTTTTTTTCCCCGGAATAGACTGTATGTAACCTAGGCAATGCAAGAAATATACCTGGCTTGCAGCATAAGTCCTCTTAGGGGTAGTATCGGAGTGCTCCAACCCAAGGTACTGCTCCCAAGCACCGTAAACATCTCTCCTCTATGAAAGAATAAAAGTAAATTCTCTTTAATCGTTAATGAAGATTCAAGAGAAAATGGGATAAATGAAAAGGAAAGATGAGAATATAAAGACAGTACTGAAAATAATGACCTGAAAACGGCTGGATACAATATCTGAGTCCTGAAGATACTCTGGACGTCCCAGGGACAAAAACGCAAATTTCCACTAAATATTAACAGAATAAAGGATCAAAGACCCAAAGTCAGTGCTATAAAGCAACTAAATTACTAGCGCAACTACTATGCAGCATGAAAATTTTTAGCTAGTGCTACATGATTGTACTAAAAAGTGTATGTAGTATCCATGTAAACTGGATGACATAACATACCTTACAAAACTCCTCGTCTGGAACCTGTAATTTCTTCTGAATCCGCACTTTAACATCAGCTAAAGTTTCGCCTTCATGAATGACCAGAAAGAAGGGTTCACCAAAATTCTGGACTTGCTATTGAATAACATTGTAAATATATATGTTATTATCATGTTCATCATTGTTTGATAATTTCAGTTCTACCCAAAAACAACCATATTGCACTAGATAAAAAATAAAAATATTGATAATCCTCAAATACCATTTGGTTCTGTGCACTCTCTTTTGTGAAATGGTAAACATGAACCAAGCGGTCATTGGGACCTAGCTTTTGTTCTTCTTCTGGAATCTGACAGATAACATATAACAAGAATCCCATCAAAAGTTGTAACAAAATCAAAATAACTGTTGATATAGAAAAGAATTCATACAAGATGTGCCAAACTGTAAAACCACGGAAAATAATGCCACCACATACACCCACAACTTCCAAAGAAATATACATTGGATTTGAAGTACAAAATCAAGATGCTTCTTCAACAATTGTGTTAATGATTGTTAAGGGATATATATCCCACATCGATAAATGATGTTGACACAGACCAATTAATAAAGATTTTGGGCTACTCCTCTTAATAAGGTTGACCTTTTAAGATGGACTCCCAAATCTTAACATGGTATCAGAGCCCATTATGCTCCAACGAGCGATTCGATCCCGTTAAGACTCTAAAATGAGCACGTGGATTTCAAGATTGGTCTGCTCAAATGAGCCACATCTTGCGGGGGCGTGTTAAGGGAAATATATCCCACATCGATAAATGATATTGACACAGACCAATTAATAAAGATTTTGGGCTACTCCTCTTAATAAGGTTAACAATGATCAAAGTTCAAACTCTACTCAGCTGCTTCATTATTCATATTATTAGAAGCAAAAGCTATTAACATGAACAAGGTCCTTAAAGAGAAGAGACAACTTGTATATTCACGTGGGAAAGAGAATGAGCAAAAAGTATAAGAGGGCGATTCTGAGAGCAAGACAGCTCACCTCCTCAGCCCGCAATGTCCAGTACTGGTCATTTATATTCTCAATTTTCTCATTGAGAGGAAAGATCTGTAGATTTGTCAAGAAAACTGATTACAACATCAACGAAACTGATCTCAACAAAAATTAAAATCCACTCAATGATAACAAGCAATTGATTTTGTATTGGAGAAAATAAATTTATTGGCCTCAAATATGGTCGCAACATGTCTTCTAACAGGGTTTGAAAAACCAAGCAACAATCCATGTCGAAGAAGTGAGCACAGAAGCTAATAAAATATAAAGGCTAAATCACAATCCAACTCAACAAGTCTAGGCATATGACAGCGTAAAAACAGAGAAAAGCTTCAGGACGATGATCACTACCTTATAAATCTTGTGGTAGAAAACTTCAAGCAATCTAAGTTCTGCATTTGCGTGAGATAACTCTACCTGTTTCAGCATGCATACAACAAATGTAAAAAAAAAAAANCAATTGTAGTCATATTTTTCCAACAAGACTAACAACATATTTTGAACTAATAGCTAGGGAAAATTTTATGTAAGGTATATACTATAGAACTTTCAATTAAGTAAGATCAATAACATGCGATAAAATTATTCACGGCACTGAACCTACCTTTGTTTTGATCTCGTTAAGCACATCTCCAACAGTGCTTTGTTTAGGCAATCTAATGTTGAGAATTACAGCCTGAGAGGAACAGTGTGCCCTAGATCATATGATGTTATACAACTCAAATTGACAAGTAAAGAACAGAGCAATGACATCTGCACTTCCACATACCTCATCCTTTGTGGCATAATGAAAGGCAACTTTCAGAGTTTTAAGGCATTGCAGTTCAGGAAGAGGAATATCCAAAACTTCATAATACAGAATATCAGAGATCTGCACAAGAAAATTATCAATCCATTGACATCATAGGCCAACCTCAAAATTGTCACACACAGGAACATAATGAGCTCACAGTGTCAGAGCTACCTGATTGTAGTGGACAAGCATATCTAACAACTGATCAACTGATCTATATTTGATTGGATTGGGCTTTGGTTGCTGAGAATAGCAATTGTGAGGAGTAAGACGGATTTTAGATGGATCATCCAAACCAAGGTGTTGAGCCACTCTTTCCACAACATCATCATAAGTGTGGTTCTTTGCTCTAGAGATTTATGCCAAAGGTTATAAAACATACAAGACTAATTAAAAATGTAACACAGACCGCAATTAACAAACTACAAGTAATATTCAAGAACAGTCTCGAACTGTATCAGAAATTATAATGGGATCATAAATACTCACAACTCTAGGCTGAAACCATCCTCCTTAGGTCTCTCCAAAGCTCGAAAATGAACAATCTGCTAAGAGTTGATTCATATTAAAAGATGGAAGGATAGGTAGGAACGTGAAAAAGCACCAAATTAACATGCTCAGTCACTAAAGATATACACCAGCGTTATAAAAGAACAGATGTAACTACCCCTCAAAAAAATTGTAGGGACTTGAAAGAGAGCTTAGAAGACTTTCATGTGCATCTATTATGCTGTCTTATGCGCTACGCTAATTATCTTTATCCACCAAAAGACAAATAGTATTTGCAACCACAACAAATTAGGAGTCAGCTACGTAAATCCTTTTCCCCCATTCGGTTCGGTTCATTTCCACATCTATGCGAAGATCCAAATCCTGGACAACCAATATCCATGTTAGTTTTAGTCTACCCCTTCATCTTCCAACCTATTCTATTGAGATTGTAATACTTATGAAAGGGAGCCACTTCAAATCTACTAAATACGTGCCCGAACAACCTAAGTTGTCATTCACTTAATTTAGAGCCAATTAGTGACACCTCCACTCACAGGCATATATTTAAAAACATAACAATTAGAAAGCAATTGATTAAACACAAGATTGACCTGGCGACTCTTTACATAGGCCAAATACGAAGGAACATCAGGAAATCGGACATGTTCCTTTCCAGGCAAAAGCTGTTTCTGGAAGCAAATTATGTCCCCATCTTCAATCTGAATCGAAGAAGAAAGCATAGACAGAGAGAAGGGATGATAAGTAACAAATAGAAGGACAGTGTATTCAAATAGTAAAAGTACAATAAAACAATAATTGCCTGGCTAAACCGAAAAGAAGCTTTCTTGTCGAGGGGTTCACACATGACGGAAGGCTCAAATTTTATTTCCTGTAGAGATGACAAAAAAGAACATTGCTGAATGTAGTGATCTTCAAATGCACAAAAAATCCTTCTTATAAGCAACAAAAGACAACACAGGTTATATTTGTGTAACACGTGCAAGCCTTGCGTTATAATGTACCTCAAAAAGTTCAATTGCTTCATCAGGAGCAAATCCCACCAATTCATTTAGTTTAGTAAGGATCTCAATGGGCTTCCCAGAGCTTTTAACAAAAAGCCTGCCAGCATATCTGGAAATAAAAATCACAGTCAAAAGGCTTGCACTAAAAGCAGACAACTAATATACTTTGAAAAACAATTATCTACCTAAGCTCTTCTTTCTCAGGATCGTATAGCTTAAAGAACAGAAGTATATCTTCTTTAATTCTGTCAGGTGGAGGAACAGGACGCAGATCCTGAACATTCAACAGGATTATGGATGAAAAATACAATAAAAACAGGAGGGAAGAATGTATCTCAATGTCCGTGAGCCAATGAAAGCTTTCAAAATTTCTACGTGACTGTTACAAGAAACCTGTCCAAGTTCTACTTCCAAAAATAACTTTAGCTCTGCATTGTGGGCCTTATTGGAAACTTCCCTCAATGCTCCAACCTGCAACACAAAATTATCACCTCATGAAAAATTTTCTAGAAAGTGACGAAATAAAATGAAATATAGAAAGGAATCACGACAAAGAACTTGTCAACATATTAAAAACACAATAAAAAATGAAGCCTAGCAAGTTATAATCACCAAGGGAATATAGTAAAAAACATGAAATGAGCAGGGATACCACTTAAGCCCCTGTTTGATGGCCATTATAAAAAAAAAATCAGGGGAAAATGATGTTTTGAATAGTGATTTTTTTGGAGAATGTGCGGTCAAACAGTAGGGAAAAGTTTTGTGTGTATGTGTAGAATATTTTATTGTGTGAATGTGTGGTTGAAGATGAATGTGAGAAATAAAGAGTTTTAATTTAAAGAGAGTCAACAAGGGGCTAAATATTGTACGAGCAAGAAAAATGACAAGCATTCAAAATCTCTATGAAATAAACTTAAGAAGCTAACCCTGTTTGCCAGTCTGGCATGCATCAATAACACGGTTCATCCTACAAACTATTACAAATAACTATTACAAATAAATACCACAACCGTCATAAGGTGTATTCAGCAAATCCCAACCAGGAATGCAGGAAAGTGAGTGACGTGAAACAATTGACAGTACTAGAACAGTTAAGATAGCTCCTTCGGAATCATTGACATGTATTCCATGAACTTTGATGATGTGTGAGGAGATAATTGAAAGGACGGGGAATAGATAATTTTGATCAATTAGTAATTTAGTTCCAATGCTTTGTACTTACCTGTTTCTTAATGTGGAAGGACTTTTTCTCTCCTCTACTGTCTACTGTCTAGTATTTGCTTTTAGGGGTAAATGCAGATTTTAATATGTTCTTAATTGAGCAATTTAAAGGAATCACCCCTTTTAGCATCATATGAATAAATGCTTATTTTTAAAAAAAGAAACTAAGCAGAAGTGGCATCTATTAAAGCCATCTTTCAATGCAATAACAAACAACTACTGACACAGGAAATTTTATGGAAGACTATCAACTGGAGAAAAAAAAAAGCCAACCGCCTTTCTCCTTCGGTACAAAATGTGATGTCAACTCATCTCACGAGTCCCATTCCCACTCAGGGTCATCACGTGTCGTTTAGACAACACTACTTTTACGCACGTTTTCTATGCTGGTTTCAGCCTCTAATCCCATGCCCTATTATCAATAGAAAAGTGGTGAGTTTTGAAATGGAGTGAGTCATGGTTTTTAAATTCTAATTGACAGTACTTTGAAACAGCTGACGATCGTCGTTTTCAAATTTTTACAGTAATGTGCACACAACAATTTGCACAATATATAAAATTCAATGCAACTTTCAATCTTGCCGAAGAGGGATACAATTTCCCTTGCTTCTAATTTCAATATCCTCCCAAGGCTAGATATGTAGCCACAACAAAGGTTTAGAAGGACATTTGTCCCCAGACGGGGGATCTTACTATAAGATGCCACAAAAGAGGAAAATCGTAAAAATCGTAATAGAAAACTATACTCAGAACAGATGTTGTCATCAAGGTTTAGGTTTACGTGCAAATTTTCAAAAATGAAAAAAGAAATGGATATGTTATTTACAGTTTGAGCTTCCTCCTGTGGGGTTAATGGTCTGTTTGGACGATAAGTGTGGTTCTGCCTTTTTGCCCAAATCCAAAATCGCTGAAATTGAACTGGTATACCAAATTCTTTGGCAACTTCCTCCTGCAATTAAACATGATAGCATCATTTAGTAGTCCCACATGTGAAATAAACAAGAGAGAGCATATAGAAGGGTTTCAATTGTCTCTAAGCTACAGAATATACATTTAGTTAGTAGTCAATGGCACTTGATAGGCATTTACTTCATCTATGGTATTTAATAGATTGAATCCTCATGATTCTGCAGGTAAGGACACCGAACAAATAACTCCTGATTCAAGTCCAATGTGCATGCATCATTATGGATCAAAAGTCATCTGTTTCTGCACACAGTGGCGTAGTAAGGTATCCACTTGAAATCATATGTTTTGCTTAAACTCAATGAAAAAGAAGTTTCAAATAAATTTTTGGGTATCTAGTTGCGATTAAGATGCATTTGTAATATGATAGCGAGTACATGGTGCACTTAATACAGAGAAAAGAGAAGAAGGCTAGGATTTCCCAAAATAGCTCCTACCTACTATCCAAACAGCTGGTGCTTTCTTGGTCTCTTTGTTGGCTAAGCCAGAGGATACACTCCTCAGGACTGCTTTTTTAGATAATTTTATATGTTTTCTATCTCTCTCTGTATTATTGTACATAGGATACCTGTTTCCGAATGCAGTGCAACTTTCTTCGGCAATAAAATTCTATTTTAGCCCCTGTTTGACTCTCTTAATTTCAAAACTACTTATTTTTCAATCATTTTCAACCACACATTCACATAATAAATTATTTTGCACATCAACCCAAAATCTTTCCTTAACATTCTTCAAAAAATCACCATTCAAAACATTATTTTCCCCCAATTTCTCTTTATAAGGGCCATCAAACAGGGGCTTAATGGTATGAAGAAATTTCCATTGTCTACCGACACAAATAAATGGAATCTCCTTGATGGATCACACAGAGAGAATACAATGTGAAGATGAAGATTGAGTTCAAGAGGAATAAAAACATGGTGTTAGTCAACTTGCACAACTGGAGGGTAATGCTTTTTCAACCACGAGGCACATCAGATTGGAAGGCACCACAGGCGCTACATCAAATTCTAGCTGTGCTTCTTGGTATCTTTTTACAACGGATATATAACAAACCAGGTGGCAAAGGATCACACAGAGAGTGACTTGTTAGATCAATTGAAGGGTGTGAACTTCAACATTGGTTATAATGTTTACAGTCATATAAATTGGAGATGTTTTGTCAAGTATAATACATTTCCAATCCCTATTTATCAATTGCTAGTCATCCTCACCAGGTTCATGATTCACAGTTGAATTATCCACCTTCAATATACATAGGCACTTGTATAAGGACGCACACTTTGCATGGATTTAAATATACAAGCTACAAACTTATATTGCCTAAAAGACTACAGAGAGAGAAGTGCAGCATTGAATTTTGTCTCAAGTCCCAAAATATAATGAAAATAACAAGATTGTAAAAAACAAATTCTGCACCCCTTTGTACCTAGAGAAACTAGCACATTCTTAAGTAAATGAAATGAATAAGCAAGCAGTACCTTGAAAAGGTTGAAAGGCATCTGTTTCTGAATTCGAAAACTGTGAACTTTATCGTGATCAACCAGATCAAAAAACATATCCTTTCCAATCTGTTCCCTCAAATCTTCATCTCGGGCAACCTGCATATGTTGCTTCAGCAACCTATTACATAAAATGCAGAGATGAACCTTACACACGAGAAGGTTTGGCCACTGAAAAATAACCTTGATGACAGTATAAAGATGGGCCTGAGCTTTATATTTTCTCTTGTCCTCCTTCTCTTCTTGTTCTTTTTTCAATCGTATCTGGAATAAATTAAGCATGTGGGGCATTACATAATACCCAAAGCATAACCAGGAATGATACAGTAAATTTCAATATTAACAAAATCCAAAACCTTACCCGAAGATGTTCTGCAATGTCCTTCTCATCCACGTCACAAATTATCTTATCCTTGTCACTAACACGTATATACACAAGCATGTATGCATTTGAGTATTTGGTAAATTTAAATGGAGTATTGTTGTGGCCAGGATTCGTCTGCGGCAACTGTTGGACAAAGTTAATGTAAGCAACACAATAGTAATTAGATGCAAATCAAAAAGTAGGAATATTACCTCTTCCTCACCACCATACTGCTCCTCTAGCGCCCTCTTCATGTCTTCTTTAGTAACCCGCTCATCATCAAATTTATACCTACAAGAAGAAATCACAAAACCTGATGCCTCGTATGGTATAACAAAATAAACTAAAACCCAAATTTCAAATCAACTAGAAGCCAAAATATGTACAGAAGAGAACTATGTAGACTACGTGTTAAAGCAACCAAGACTGGGTGTTAAAATGCATGCCTGAATCTACTGCTATAATCCTTTTTAACAATGTTATCAAGACTGGACCGGACCTGCCGATTCGACCGGAAAACCCAGGAATCGGAGAGATAACCGGTCCAGTTAATGCATAAAACTGGCGAGTATAGAACCAGCTCAAAAACTTCAAATCCGGACGGTTCAACTGAACACCGGCGACCGGATATGGTTCTGCCAAGTTTTCCGGTTGGGTTTGTGAGAAAAAGATTAAAAGTTAAAGAAATAATTATTCAAGAATCTGATTCAACATATAGTACCCACCTTTTCCAAGTTAAGAAGAAAGATTTTCCAGTTGGTTTCAACCATCTTCTCCCATTTATATTAGATTCACAGATTTAGCATATGGTACCCAAAAAGAAAAAATGAAAAATGAAAAATTGATTAACCAAGAACCTGTAGAAGAGCCGCCGTCTTCTATCTGTTCTCTCAATCTCTTGTTAGGAATAGGTTAGGAGTTATTTAGTAGTAGGGTTCATTGTATTTTATGTGGGCTCATTTAATTTTTATTTTATGTTTAGTTGTATGTTGGCCCATTTAGTGTCAATTTCATGAGAAACGGGTAATTATATTATATATTGAAAGTTAAATAATAAATAATAAAATTACTCTTTTACTTGATATAAAATTCTAACAGGATATATATTATTATATGAATTTTTTATTTAATTATATTATTTTTGATTCGACCCTCTGACCGTTGACCCTCTCTCTTTTCTGGATCAATGTCTGGGTCGGTTTTCAAAAAATTGATTTTTAAACAAACTTCAGTCAATCAAGTTTCTACTTCTCCATAATAAACAAGCTCGCAGAAACATCGCGTGTTTGTATGCATTCTCGGAGTGAATGGCCTGGATTTAGAGAAAAGGAGAGGGAGAGATTCTTCAGAAGTATGACATACCATTGATCAGTCAGTGTTGGTCTGATGAAAGCATAATAGTGTCCACCATGCACACCTCCACTATGAACCAAAACACTGTTGGATAGGAAAACAAATGAAAGTAAGACAGTCAAGTGAGGAAAAAAGAGAAAGAGAGAGAAAAGAGGAAAATGGAGGAAGCAGTAATAATGATAAGGATTATCTCCACAACCTGCCATATCTATGCATAAGTAGTGTATGTGCTTGAATGTGTACTAAATAATATATTTATGGTATCATATATGCCTCGTGTGTTTGGATTTTTAATAGGGTTTAGGGTGTAACTGTGTGGTTCAATATTGCATTATGGTGCAACTTTTTGGTGCAATTCATATTATAATTATACATGTGCATGGTTTAGAATACTTTTTTAGAGTGTGGCTGTGGGTGCTTTGGCTTATTAACCTTGAATTTACTGATGGTTAGTGCTGGTCCTGGACCTAGTTGATATTCTTTGTTTAATAACTGCTAGAGGATTAGTATGCTTTTGAAAGGATGTCTATATACCGGAAATAGCTCTCCCAAGTTTGTGGTGTCTATTTGATTGTCAGGGAGAGTAATACTCCCTAGTTTTGATATTTCCATTAGCTCCTCTATGCACTTCAATTTGCTTATTAATCTACAATTAGGGGCTGGTGCCAAACCCCACATAAATTGTCAGGTCGACTAAAAATTTTCTAACTTAACATAGATAGATTTTATTTATTATTATTATTATTTTTTTTTTTTTTTGGGGTGGGGGGGAGATCAAAACACTTGACAGATAGATATGTAAAGAGAGATCAACCTATGGAGCATGTAAAGGTTGCGAACACTCCTATCTGCTTCTGGCGACAAGTATTTTCCGTTGTCTCTATCAAGGTCAAGTTCTAGGGGAAATTCATAACGGTCGTTTATCTGCACCATAGAAGCAATTTTCTAGGTTGCATGAAAAATAAAAATTTGAGGGGAAAATAAAGAATGCAAATCAACATCAAAAGGTTTTATTTAAATTCATAAGGCATTAAAATAAATGAAAACATAATGTTTCTTAATAAAATGTTGCAAGAAAAAATTGCTTTCATAAAAAGTCAGAAACGAATATATTAACTTCTGCACCACTTGGTCTATTTTTCCTTTGAAATACATCCTCACGAAGATTTCAAAAACAAAATAAAGTGAATACAATCACACCAAATACAGGAATAAAAAATAAAATATGCAAGTTAAAATTAAACATCTGTGACCCATTAACCTCTACAGATTCATTCAGGTAACATTTCTGTCAAAAATAGAATTAAGTAAAATGGTGCTTTGTAGCACAAGCACAGCTAAAAATCTGGCTGAAAAACCATTAGTAGGCAATCCATAACAAAAGCACACTAGAATACTCACGTTTTCCAGATGGGATGCAAATCATGAGGTCATCTTGTGAGGATAGTCCCCCACCCGCATGATAAATTAAATAAAAAATAATGAAGAAGTAAAACACACTATTACACAGTAACATGGATAGGGAGTTCTTAACTTTTCTGAGTTGACCTCATATATATCTGGGCTTTATGGCAGTGAGAGAAGAAAATAGCCACTGGATACACCAATTCATGGTAGAGAGGCAGAATATGGCTTGTAAAAGCATTACAACTCCATAAACTAACTCAGGAGAACTCTTCTCTTCATTAATGGTTCCTTCTTTTCTTTTTTTATCTTTTTTTCTCAAGGGGGAGTTCCCATCCCAAGGAAAAAATCAATCCTTGAATTAAGAGATCGTTAGATATTGACAGATAAATATTACTTTCAAAGGAATGCAATGCTCTCTCCCACCATTTCCCTCAGTGCCACCCCACCCCAAGGACAAAAGAGAGAGAGAAAAACCCAAGAACACAGAGTCCACAAACCACAATAAATAGCCATAATCAATGCTGGAACCAACATCCTTCCATTATAAGTAGTACTCACAAAAAGCTTAAAATCTTAATTGAAGAAAATCATCAGAACCAAATTGTAGGAGAAATAAATGATAGAATGAACAATTAGTATCTCTATATCCAACTTTAAGTAACAAGATATACCCTGAATTGTAATTGGCAGGGAGATAACATACCAAGAAAACATAATTAACAATAAGATGACCAAACCACAACCTCAATAGAGTAAATAATGGATAACCATTAAATTTTAGCAACTAACCTTAACCATTGTATCCCTCATAAAATCATATTCAAAGCGCTTTAGCTGAAGCTGCAGAACGGGAGGGAAGTCAATGAACAAGACACCCTTCTTGGCATCCTGACATTTATAGTATAATCAATCTCCAGACTGATATTCCGGGGGGGGCGGGGGGAAAGAAAATTGAAATGAAATAATACACGAAAAAAATTTAAACAGTCTCGTAAGGCTCTTCCTATATTTGCCTAGGCATATTTATTATGAATTTTTGAACTCTAATTTCTAGTACTATGTCATAAGAGAAAAATATAAGCGTAAAAGTAAAATCTTCATAATCCTCTCATATTCATAGAATCATAGAACAAAAGAAGCGCACATAGACGTGCTAATGAATCCGCATGATACCTGCAAACCATGTTCTTCAGCATGATACTTGTTATCTCCTTCAAGACGTTCAACTTCCACATACTTGTCGAAGGAAGCATAAACATCTTTACAGCCTTTGACATCAAGTTGAAGGTCTGCCACGAGATCACATTTATTATTAATTATGCTTTCAACATTAAGAAGGACAAGCCTCGGAATGACTAATACCATAAAATGATTCTTTTCTTGTAGATTTGAAATCTACATTGATGCATTCAATGTAATTCATATGGTGTCCTTCAAACAGTTTCTGTATTGTCCCTTCAACAACAGTCCCCTGTGCCAATTACAAAATTATTTAAAAAATTGTTCTTTTTATATCTGAGAATCAAAAAGGTTCAAAGAAAAGAAGCTTCTAGTCTCACCACCATACCTTCATCTTGTCTTCGAGCTTTTCACACAGAACTCTATTAAGTTCTTGCACATCATGCTGCATAAAGGAATCATATGTGTCCCATCCAAATGATTTAGTCAATTCTTTTGTTGCCACACTGGTGTCATGATATTGGAGCTTATAAAACAAACTCTGTAGAGCCAAGGGAATGCTTCCTGAAGGCATATCGTTCTCTGTAGTTGGCATATGATACACAGCCTGATATAACACATTCCAAATTAAGGCTTCTTCAATCTTCCCTCATAAAAGAAACGGTGTAACAATTCATAATTTAACTAAAGCATGTGAGCCTATAGTAACCTTTCTGAAGTAAGGAATATGATACAAAGTTTGCAGGAGAGAATTCATGTAACAAGTTGCTCCTTGATTCTTAAGTCCCACGTAACCTGTCTCCTTCTTCGAGTCATACGTCCAGTAATCAATGACCTTACGTACAGCAACATCAGCTTCAACAACACATGTATCATTCACAAGATACCCCTTACTGGGGTCATAAAGTTCAACAAGGGGCATGAAAGATGTAAAACCCCAATCGCTCTCCCTTTGACTGAACTGGTGCTGTGTGTCTGTGAATCCCAAATACAAAGTTAATATTATATCACAATAAACATAATCCAAAACACTAGTGGCATGCTTCATCAGAGTTGGGGAAAATATTAAATAAATAATGTAAGGTGCAATGACTTGCTATTTAAGTTTATCTATCAAAAGGAAAATCCAAACCAATGATCCCAACTACGCTTATCAAGCCAAAATGACAATAATGAGCACGAAAACTTTACTAACTTCAGATTTGAACTCCTTTATAGTAAGGTTGCAGCAAAATTACACTCCTAGTTACACATTCATTATTTATTCATTATTTATTTTTTTTGTGAATTATGTTTTTCATAATAGTAAACTAAAAATCACAAAAAGACTCCTAGTTACACATTCTTCTAATTATGGTTTTCATAATAATGAACTCAAGGAACAATAAAATATTCATCAATCTAACTCGTATTCATTTATTATCTTTTCTTACAACCATAGAATGATTTAAATCTTATGAAATACATGGATCAAGAAGAAGTTGCATGTTGACAATGTCCTCATTCCGCCATAAGACAGAAGATGGGTTTATGGTCAATATCTAAATACACTTCTCATCTGAATGCTAATAACTACTACTTTCCGAAATTCAGCTCATAATAGGCCACACAAAAACAGCTCCAAATCTTCCCCAATTGTGGCCATGGATTGGAAGTACACAAAGGATAGCAGTTCGCAGTATTTCAATCTTAAAGCAGACTTTATTGACGTTTCACATTCCCTCAACTATAGAAATCCAAACATATCAAGATATTTTGCACGATGCAGGAATTTTCCTAACCAAGTGACATTAAATTCAAAAAGGGAAACATGCTTCTACTGTTTATAGATTATTTTTATTAGGTGTACAAGCTTAACACCCACCTTGCCATAGAGCAACACCATATTTAGCCCATGTTTGAGCCCCATTCTTTAAAACTCATTTTTTTCTCACACTCAATTTCAACCATATATTCTCCCAATAAAATAATTTTACATGTAAACCCAAAATATTTCCCTACTTTTTAACCACGCGTTCTCATAAAATCTATGGTTACAAAATCTATTTTTCCAAAAAACTGGGGCTCAAACAAACCATTAGTTTTATCTTCCAGAGCTTCTATTGAAAAAAAAAAAATCCTTCATCAGCGTATGGAAGAATTTCCACATGGGCAAATCACAAATAAACACTAAAGCATAGACTGCATTGAAATGGGAAAAATCACTACCTTAAAAATTGAACAAAATAAATCTTATATATAGAAAATAATTTGAAAACGAATACACAATATTGAGCTGCATAGAGAAGCAGGAAGTGTTTTAAGGAAAATGTTTAATAAAGACAATTCAAGATCAAGCTTTAGTTTAGCTACCCAAGAGAATTAGAAATGGGAATAGTTCTGGGAGATACCTTTTTTTATTGTGTATTTGTTATGTATTTGATTAACTACGGCCAAGCTAAATTGTGCATATCTATTCCAACCATATGGCAAGGCAGCTGAATCTGCCACATCTAAATACATAGACAAATAGTCCACATTGTTTCCTTTGGGAAAAATAAGCACCCGCCTGTGCAAACCAACAAATGTCAAAAATGCAATTAGTCATACTCTTCAAGACTGTAAAGCAACATAAACAAGATTTTTTTATTTTTTTTTAACACAAGGTAACAATAAAAAGGTGCTCTCTTAATTTCAAACTAACATGGTTAATTCCTTTAACCACACGAGTCAATGTAGATAAGAAAAGGGAATCAACTTTACAGCTTTACATTACCATTTATAACCACCAACTGTAAAGACATCCGAATATAGCTTCTTGACATTTAAGCGAGAAAAATTCTCAATCGCCCATGTGAACCGTGATGCTTGTGGCTCTTCACTGACCTGGTTGTCCACAGTCCCAGCACCATCCACTGGCGCTACTATAAAATCAAAACAATTTTGAAACCCAATCCACATGGAACAAAACCTTTAGAATCTAACCGCCAATAATAATAAAAATAAAAATAATCTACAACTACAATAATCATATGCCAAATGTAGTCCAAGACAATAAGAATCAATTAATTTTGATAGTATACCAAATGCATATGCAGATATATTTAAGGTACATATACAAAAAATAAATAAAATAAAAAAACTAGCTGAAGAAAAACACAGACCTTCCATAGGCAGAGGACCTTCTACTAAAGGCTGAGGTCCTTCTACTAAAGGCTGAGGGCCTTCAACAAAATCCGAGTGTGGCACCAGCATCTCTTCATCTTCTTGTCGCTAAAATTCCACCAAAAAAACAAACAGAAACTTAGGCTTGATCCAGTAAAAACCCTAGCATTTTCTCCCAAATTAAAAACCACAATTTCTTCACTCAAGTAAATTAACATGACTTCAAAAAAAAAAAAAATCAATTCAGCAACTTAAACTTTCCATCTTATTACTAAAAACCCTAGTCCACGATCAACAGGCCTCAGTGCCCGTTCATATAAATTCAATTCATTATACACCGCCGAACCAAAAATTCAAACAATTAATTAAACAGATGGGAACATGCATGAATATATAAGGATAGACAAATCAAAAAGTGTACAATTGGGAAAATGCGTGCAAAAAATGGGCGAGGAATTACATCCAACGATTGAGGAGTCAGCATCGTCATAGCTGGAGAAATTAGAGCCGTCTATCAATAAACTAAACAGTGATTAATGTAATTTCAGAGAGGAAATGAAGGGAGAAGGGAGAGAGAGCGAAGTGAGTTAGAGAGAGAAAGACTTGGGTTTTCTGAGTTGGTTTCTCGATGGTGGGAGGGGATATGTTGGGGGTTTTTGGGAATGTTAAGGGTAAAAGAGAGAAATAAAAACAGCGAGGAGAGTAGCGTGCGATTTTATTCGAGGGTAGAACCGTAGAACAAGAGTTTTCTCAATGTGAAATTTCCCTGTTGGTCCCAACCTATTATATTTTCCAGTTTGACCCCAAAAAAGGTTAAATTCTTGTTCATGTATAAAAGAATCTCATATTTGACTAATGTTTAATTGTTTATAAACTGTTTACAATTTGTCAAATAATTTTTATTCATATGTTTCGTGACATTAACAAGTATTACTCATTTATCCTTCATTCATTTCTATCTATTCATAATATATAGAAATCGATTATAAACTACTTTCAAACATCTAATTTGATATATGTTTGAATGTCGTATTATCAAGGAATTGAAATTACAACATTGAATTTTGGAGGTTCAAGTCCTACCGAGCCAAGCTAAGATCACTTTCATATCAGAACAATATAAGATGAGACTGTAAATAAATTCCAGAAAAAAAAAAGTGGAAGAAACGCTTGTCCAATTTAATGATATTGAAATGACTGTATTCTCACCTTTAATCGAATGTGAGTTTTTATGTTTTTATTGCATTCTAGATAACAATTGGACTTTCATAATTATGGCTGAAAGCAGTAAGAGTCACGTGACTATGTAATAAAATATTCGTCATTAACATCAAATTTTACGATTTTACTGGAATATTCAAGTTCAATTTGCAACTAGTTCAGTGATATAAGGATCAATGGTGCAAATTTACCTTTCTTAATTGCCAGGAAGAACCGAAGAAGTGAAGACGTTAGCGAGTGCACAAAATTCTCTGTACTACTTTACTGGGCTTATGACGCAACGGGAGTCGCGCGTGCGATTAACCGACGCTGCATTTTTTTGACATTTCACGTTAACCTCTCTCTTTACTGTTTTCTTTTTCTTTATATATTCTCTTTCTCGGACTTCTAGAATTTTCTAGTACATAAGAAATAATTATAGTGGTAAAAAATTTTATAGTGTCCTAATTGATAAGGTTAATAAGAGTCTATTTGGTAACAATTAAAATTGAAAATATGATCGTAATTGGATCTCACTCGTTTAATAAAAATCAACAATAATAGTTAATTTTTCAATTTTAATCTCTATCAAATAGACTCTAAATAATATGATATTACACAGAAAAATTGATTCATGGTTACAAAGTTTTGTTTCTTAAAATAGTTTAACGAAAGTTCTCATGACTAATCAAGATTTATTTATTTCTTTTCTTGCATGGTACTTCTTTGAATTTGTGTTCCAATTTGACCTTCGAGTCGAGGCAATGCAAACAAGTAAAGAAGTATTTGTCGTAATTACTGACGAATTCAAGACTAGACAAAAAAAAAAAAAAATCCCGAATAATATGTTAAAAAAATTACACATCAAAAAATTATGCGCCACTTGATTGGTTGACGGATTCAGGACTAGACAAAAAAAATTTAACCCGAACTAATATGTTGAAAAAAAAAAATCACATCAAAAATGAAGCGTCACTAGATTGGTTTCATTACACAAACAAACTAATCATATGTATCTGTTTCTTTTCTTGCATGGTTATGTTTTGAATTTGACCAAAAACCATGTCCAAAGGTGAAAGGATAAGTTAATTAAATGTGAGAATCAACGAATCGACTTTTATATCGTGAAACCAGTAACTTGTTTCCATTTTGGCTGCGAGGTTATGAAAAGGGGAAAAAAAATGGAAGGAGTTGGGCGTTTGCCCTTGCCCTGAGACTAAAGAATATTATGATTCTATGTTTTAGTTTTAAAGTATTATCAAATTTCAGACTTTTTTAAAAAGTTGTAATAACATAATTAAGGCTGTGTCTGGTAAAAATTATT
>CAIGRF010185639.1:35972-46320 GCA_903798235.1 Fraxinus ornus
CTCCCCTCCTCAAGATGAACCTGTATGTTGAGAAGGTTTATCTTGCGAAGAGTGTGATGAAAAGGTAAAGACCCAAGGGCCTTTGTGAAGATATCTGCGAGCTGAAGCCTTGATGAAATGTGGAAGAGTTTAATAAGATTTTGTTGCAACTTTTCCCGAACAAGATGACAATCAATTTGAATGTGCTTTGTTCTCTCATGTTGGACTGGATTTGTGGCTATGTAAAGTAAAATTGGTTGTGGATGATCAATATTCAGGTCCTGCAAAGCATAAAGGAGCCATTGAATTTCACATGTTGTTGCAAGTGCTCTATATTCTGCCTCTGTTGATGATCGACTAATGGTGACTTGTTTCTTTGATTTCCATGAAATCAATGAGTTGCCAAGAAAGATTGCAAAACCAGTGACACTTCTCGAGTGTCTACACAGTCTGCCTGAAAAAGCCTTTAACTGTAAATCTGATGACGATGGGAAGAATAAACCTTGCCCTGGTATAGCTTTTAGGTATCTCAACACTCTAGTTGTTGCTTGATGACTTACAATAGGTGTAGCAAGAAATTAAGCTTTAATTTCATTTTGCATGGCAGCTTGCCATTTAGGCATTTGAGAGGCTTGTTATATGTTTTAGGTTCTGAGGAGTTTGATATAGATGCTAAAATGGCTTTATGTGATGTAGATAACCTACTGTCTCAAAGGAAATGGTGGATGGGGTAGAGATTACCTGTAGTTGAAGAGAAATCAGTTGAAGTGGATGCCTGAGTTGCAATTTGGGATGAAGAGACATTACCACAATAGTAATCCTGCTTGTGAATTGGTGTGTGTTTAATTCTGCTTGATTTTTTGAGTTGTTGAGTATTTTGATTTGATGTTTGATCAGTGTTTGGTTGAGGGGAAGAAGTAGGTAAGCCTTGTTCAATATGTGTGGCTGATTCATAAGTAGGGGAATGATTATTAGTTGATGATGTAGATGGCACATTTTGATCTAAAGTCAAGTGTGACTGGTATAACAATGATTTGCAAAGGAGTCTGAATTAGGGAATAAAAAAGAATGTGTTTCAGCATTTGATGGAAGAACTTTGAAAGGAAAAATTGTTTCATGAAATGTAACATTTCTAGAAACAATTATATTTTTGGTGTTTAGATCCATAAGCTTGTATCCTTTGAAATCAAAAGGATACCCGAAGAATATGCATTCAGTTTCTCTTAAGTCATTTTTTTGTCTGTGGTTTGTCAATGTAAATGCAAAGCAAAGGCAGCCAAAAACTTTTAGATGTGAAATATTAGGTGCTTTGTCAGTGAGCATTTCAAATGGGGTTTTGTTTTGGAGAAGAGGTGTAGGGATTCTATTGATTGTGTGTGCTGCAGATAGTACACTATCACTTCAAAAACTTAGGGGCAGATTTGCTTGAAACATTAGTGCTCTAGCTATGCTCAATAGGTGTTGACATTTTCTTTCCACAACTACATTTTGTTGTGAACTTCTTTGATATAAAATGCAATGTTTGTTGTAAAACAGTGAGAAAAAATTCTGGGCCATTATCAGACCGTATGGTTTTGATAGAAACAGGATATTGGTTTTCTACCATTTTGCAGAAAGTTTTGATTAAGGATGGCACTTCTGATTTTACTTTCATCATGTATACCCATGTACACTTTGTAAAAATCTACTATAGTCAGAAAATAATTAAAACCAAAGTATGAAATAGTGCCGAAAGGGCCCCAAATGTTGCAATGAATCAAATCAAATCTCTTATTGAATTTATTTTGTGATACAGAGAAATGAAGCTTCCTTTGTTTTGCTAGAGGGCATATATCACGAACATTTGTACAATCAAGAGTGATGGATGGTTCAAATTGTTTGAGATAGGATAATCTTGTCTTGAACTGGATACATGTCCTAGCCTATAATGGTTGCAGGTTTGAGCCTTTGATGAAGCTTGAATCAGGTGGTAAAGTCCTTGTTTCTCAAAAGCAATCCAATCATCTTCTTCATTGATTGGTCATGTGAGAAGCGTAAAGGTAAGACAAAGATTAGATTGTTTGGTAAGCTTGGAAACAGATAATAGATTGAAAGAAAAGGTAGGAACGCACAAGACATTACTGAGGAAGAGTATTGTAGAGCATATAGTACCAATATGTGATGCAGGTAATGCCGTTGGGAAGATTTATAGATACACTTATAGATTTAGGTGTATAATAGTATAAAAGTGGTGAACAAATTGTGTGATCTATTACACCCGCGTCAAGGATCCAAGATAAATGGGAATGTAATGTAGAAGAGGCAGGAGTATAATAAGATAAATGTGATATAGGTTGTGTTTTACCAGAAAAATGAGATGCAGAGGCAAAGTTAACAGCTGGTTGAACATTATTCTGGTTAGAAGAATCAAATGGTGCTGGATTAGCAACTGCCATTAATTTGTGAAATTCCTTGGGAGTAAAAGAAAATATTTTTGTTGCTCATTGTTATCCTGATTGTAGACCTCTTGATTTGTAAGGGCAGCATGTGCATTAACATGCCTTTTTCACCCAGCATGGAGGATATCCATGTAGTTGGAAACATTTGTCCACTCTGTGTCCATTATAGCCACAATAAGTGCAATGCAAGGCAAATGTCTTGGGCTTATCCTTGAATGATTTTGGCCAGTAATTCTGTTGATTAAGTTGCTTGGCCATCAAAGCATGCGTCTCATTGTATGTGACAGAATTTGTGAGTTGTGTTTGACTTTCTTCATGAAGTAGTAGAGAAAAGATTATGACCATGCTAGGTAATGGAACCATAAGGAGTAATTGGCTTCTGACATATGCAAAAGAATCATTTAACCCAACCACAAACTTGAGGACATAATTGGATTGTTATCGAGCTTGTAGATATTTGAACAGCTCACAAGTACATAATGCCATCTTTCCACATGCACATGTTGGAAATGACCCATAACTGATGTATTCATCCCAAAGAGTTTTAAAAGAGTTGAAATACTCAGTAACAGATAAAGGACCTTGACTTATACAACTCAAAGATTTCTTAAGATGGAAAACCCTTGGTCCATCACTCCTGAGATATCTTGTTTTGAGTTCATTCCAGATATCAACAGCAGATGTCACAAATGTTAAGCTGTTTCGTATTTCTTTAGAAATTGAATTCATCAACCAAGAAAGAACTAGATTGTTCGCACGTAGCCATGCTGTATGATTAATGATCTGATCAGTAGGAGGAGTAATAGAGCTTGATGAATTTTGCCTTGTTCTTAACTGTCAAAGCCAGGATGATTGCTCGAATCCAGGCGACATAGTTCTCTCCATCAGAAATTTCTGATACTAAGAAGGCACCAGGATTATCATTTGGGTGGAGGTAATATGGACTCGAGGAATCATCTGAGGGATTGATAGAAAAACGATTAGAATTGATAGAAGGGCTGACACATGAATTATAGAACTCATTTCAAGAAATCAGTGTAGAAAATTCCAGAGCAGAATTTGCAAAGAGAGATTGATTTTATAGAACACCGATTCCAGCAGATGATGTTGCGACAGCATTAATTTGATGAATTACAAGCTCTGATACCATCTTGAGAATCAGATCGATTCTTGATCAAGGTAGAAGACAATGGAAACTTGAAGATGAAATTCACATTTATCTGAACTGAATGAATTGTTTACACCAAACCTGAGCTATATTTGTACTATAGCTTAATAGGGGTGTAAGCGGTCCGGTTTTTGCGGTTTTTGACAAATTTTCAAACCAAACCGTTTAAACCGGTTTGAGAAAAACTCAAACCTAAACCAAACCATTTTGAACGGTTTGGAAAAAACTCAAACCTAAACCTAACGGTTTGGTCCGGTTTTAAACCGCCGGTTTCGCCGTATATTTTTTTGTCTGTCTACTTTTATGACATTAATTCATTGAATTCAATATATATTTATATCTTACTAGCAATAAATCTAAAACAAACTAAATATATCTACTACAAATTTAAATACCAACTAAATCAAAGTGAAATCACAATAAACTAAAATATAGTTTTTGTTTGCCATTTTAGACTAAGACGTTACGATAACGTTACAATACAAGTCTACTAAACTAAATATAAAGCCCAAAAAACATAATGATGTTCAACAAGACATCGTAATCATCATATCTGAAAAACAAAACTACTGATTAAACAGAGAGAATAACCAACCATAATAATAAATCAATTGTTTATAATATCTAAACATAACAATTACACAAGTTTACCGTTGTATATTGTTACGAATTCAATTTCTCGCATATACTCAAACACCAGTTGTTGTCACACGTGATTCATAGTCTCCATTGTCAAACAAATGCATTTGTTATATCATCATAGTATTAGATACTAGATAAATAAGAGAATCTTTAAAAATATGGTAATAGGAAATATAAACCACCTGCCACAACTTTCATTGAATCATCAAATGCTTCCACTTCATCTAAATATTGGTGCAACACCATATGTTCATTCTTAATTTGAAACAAATTCTTTCCGCATATACAAGCCTCCACCATTCTTGCACCTAATAAACTCCTAAACGAATCAAGTATCTGACCTCCATTTGAAAATGCAGACTCATAAGCAACTGTAGAAATTTGAATTCTAAAGAGGAAAGGGGTCTTTGATAGATTATGTTAGTTTTGAGATTATTAGATATAAATTAAGATTATTTGGTAAAAATAATATATATGTAATAGAAAATTATAAATTGACAAAAATACACACAAATGACAAAACTATTGAATTTTGCATATTTAGATGAATTTTCAAAAAAAATCATTATTTTTATATATTTTTCGCCGGTCCGGTTTGGTTTTAAACCGCAATTAAAATTCTCAAACCTAAGCCAAACCGTTTTTGACCGGTTTGGTTTGGTTCAAAATCATTTCGTTGACGGGTCCACGTGGCACCAAACCGACGGTTTCTAAAATGCGGTTTCGATTCGATTTTTCGGTTTGGCGGTTTTTGCTTACAGCCCTAGCTTAATGCAGAATGAATTGAACTGAAATAACAGAATAACAAAATAACAGAAATAACTAACTCCTCTTCCCAGTAGGCTTTTCTTCAATTTTCAACTTCTCTTCTTTTCTTTTTAATTCCATGCTGTCAACGTGTGATGCAATAGTCCAACACATGAATAAATGACAAGTTAACTTGGATTTAGAAAGAGCTGCTAGGATGCCTTCTTCCTCGTCTGCTGACTGCTTGATGCACATCGTCGAACTTTGTTTGCATGTGGCAACACACATTTTTTTCACAAGTGGATATATTGGTTCATTTTTGGTGTTTCTGATGGAAATATTTTAATTGATGGCAGTAATAAGAAGGGCTCCTCATGAATTCAAGATTGCCTGTTTAGAGGTAAATGCTCTAGAATGGATTCAAGCTTTGTGTACTATCCTGCCGTACATGTTGATTATTTGAAGTATATAAGCACCTCTTTTGCAGGGTATCAAAGCACTTTTTCCTCCTGAATATAATCCGTTTTACGCGGGTTTTGGAAATCGAGACACTGATAAACTCAGTTACCAGAAAATTGGGATCCCAGAGGGAAAGATCTTCATTATTAACCCCAAGGTAATTAGAATTCACTACATGTTTAACTGGAAAATCACACTGCACTGCTAGTTTACATTTATTTTACATTCAACCACAAATGTTTTTATACTTGCAGGGAGAGGTAGCCATTAATAATCGAATTGACGTAAAGTCATATACTTCACTGCACACTCTAGTAAACGACATGTTCCCACCATCACTGGTTGAGCAGGTACTAATGCAACAGACCGTCAAACATTGAAAAAAGTATCTTATATTTTTACCAGCTTTCAGCATGTAATAATATTCCTTGTATCGCTTGTTCAGGAAGATTATAACACATGGAATTACTGGAAACCGCCCTTGCCTTCCATCGATGACTTGTAGTGATTTGCTTTCATCTGTACACTGGAGCTTCATTGGCTAGAGATTATCAACATTTTATTTCTTTAATCCCTCCAGTTTTGTTGGAAGAATAGGTGATAGCATGCCCATTGTTCAAGTATAGAAAAACTCACTGTAATTGTAAACCTAGGATGTTGTATGAATAAATCAGATTGCTTTGTTTAATTCTTTACTTCCCTCATTTACCTGTCTTTTGTTGCCCTTCATTTGGATGCCTTTTTCTTCTTGTTTTTCCTTCGAAGTACGATGAGAATGTAATGAATATGATTTTAGCTTCATTTTTTTTTTCTTTAAGGGCCGTTTGGCTGTGCTTTTGAAAAGCCAAAAGCTGCTCGTGAGATTAAGAAGTTGCTTTTGAATATGATTGAGTAATTTTCTGGAAGTGGTCACTCTGTCTAGACAATAACTTTTAGAAGAAGTGACTTGGGGTTTATTTGACATGACTTTTGCTTTTAGAAGGGTTTTTGGAGAAATTTATCTTAATTTTCGTTTGAAAATTAATTTTTAAAAGGACGCCACATCGAATCAGATTCCTTCTAACTAGCAAAAACATTTTCATAAAATTAGGCAAATGAGTTCAAAAGCTTTTTTTTGGTCCAAAAGGTTCCTTTCATATAGCTTTTTTAGGGAATTTTTCTACAAGTAATAGAAGCCCTACCAGATATGCTCTAATTATACTTTGCATCGAACGTGTATGAGGATTATCTACAACACATGCGTTTAAAAAGTCTTTTCTTGAAAATGATGTAAAATGGAAATGATATTTTCCACGTAATCTCGTTGTCTATAAAATTTTGTCTTGGAAATGTCTAAAAGAACTTAAAATTTCTTTAAAAACCAATGCATAATGCAATTTTTAGTTGTTTGATACTCAATTGCAGCCAAGGGTATATATTCGTTGGAATTTGCAAGACCGTTGTGCGCGAAACGAAAGGCACGAGACTCTAGCTCCCCTCCCCTAGGTCTTCTTGGCTGCCTCTTTCCATCTGTTTGTTCAGTTTATTCGTTCTTTTATTTTTTCTCCACATCTAGATACTGTCTAGCAATACACAAATCAGTGCATATAGATTTTGGAAATGTTGTAGCTTCGATCGGCGGTTAACAAAACGGTTGGAAAAGGTGGAAGTAGTAATCTCACTCGCACTGTCCGAATTTATGCCAACAAGATACCATCGTCCAACAGGCCGGGCAAGCCGTCGCCGGTGGCGCCAAGTTATTGCAAGACCGCATTGTAATTCAAAGAATCATAATCTCAGCGTTTTACATTTCACGAATTATTTAAAGGTGTTACAACGATATATATTGTCTTTGATTGCATGGCATTGTAGGCAGTTCGGAATTTCCAAAACTTTAAGCTTGTAGTTGTGGTGAAAAGATTAGAAGAAGTTTCTGTTTCGTGCAGAGAGGCAGAAAGAGTTCAATTACTAAGAAGATGGTTAGTTGCCTTGAAAGAGATTGAGAGGCTACAAGAATCTGCCAACACTGAGCATCTTGATGTGTATAATGAATCAAATGAGTCTCCAGCAAAGCCAACTGTGGTAGGTGTTTGAATTCTCATATTTTTTCCAATAACTTATATAAATGATGTAGGGTGCAAGAGGATAATCACTCCTATATTAAAAGAGGGAACCTTGGGTTCACTGTTCATTTTTGTCACACGAGTTTTCACACTTAACTGGTTTGGTTCTGGTTTCTCTACAGTGAGATAGCCACAATTGTTGACTTCTCAATTTTGATTAAACCGACTTACCACTGATATTTTTACAAGCCGACTTGCCGCTAATATACATGCAAATCTATTAAAACGAATTGCAATAAGACAATAGCTTATTTTATTTGCAAGAAGACGGTATATGATTTCATTTCAACCATCAAATATCAACTCAGAAATCAAAGAGAAGAAACAGAATTTGAGAGTGAACGACGCAAGTCAGTTAGAACAAATGTGAGTTTCTGCTGTGTTTTTTGTTTTCCAGCATAAAATCATATTTTTGTTTTTGTTCATGAAACTGTGGTTGCTCCTTAATGTTTAAGAAAATTAATGTGAAAAGAAGTTGAATTTCTAAACAACACAAGTCAGTTAGAACAAATGTGAGTTTCTGTTGTGTTTTTTATTTTCCAGCATAAAATCATATTTTTGTTTTTATTCATGATACTGTGGTTGTTCCTTAATGTTTAAAAAAATTAATGTGAAAAGAAGTTGAATTTTTGAAAATCATGTTCAGTTCATAAGTTACTGTATGTAGAAGAAGCCATGAAATTGTCATTGAGGATATAGAAGAAGGTGTGGAAATGTCATTGAGGAAACAGTGACACGGACACGGTGTCTCCGAATTATTCGGTGACAAATTCGGAGACACACACACGGTGTCTCCAAATTATTTGGAGACACTTTCGGAGACACGGTGGCTGGACACGGGCACCATGTCTGCGTCGTGTCCGCACGGTGTCCGACACGATGCGGACACGGACACGGTGTGTGCATCGTGTCCAGACACCATGTCTCCGAAAAAAAAATCTCATACGTAAATGTTTGCTCTTAAAAATGAAAAAAAAATCACTTCATTTTTTTCGGTGTCTCCAAATTATTCGGAGACACCGTGCCCAATTCAACTATGCCTCTATTACCATAAAAAATATTATACTATAATTGTTTGCTCTAAAGGAAGGGAAAAAAATCACTTCGTTTTTTTGGAGACACGGTGTCCAGACACGATGCGAACATGGACACGGTGTGTGCATCGTGTCCAGACACCATGTCTTTGAAAAAAAAAATCTCATAGATGATAATAGTATTGATAAGTGGATAGGGAGGGTACGTGATTGTTATAGTGGGTCACAATCATGTACCTGACAGAATACACACAGCAGTTGCCGCGGGGGGGGGGGGGGTTTGCCAAATATTTTAATTACATGGTACCCACCCCATGTGAGTAAAATTCAAAATTCTGTATCAATTCTATTTTGTTTTCATATACTCACATCATTTTTCAAAGTGTAAATTGACCTACTAGTATTGCATTCTAGACTCAGTTCCAAAGTTGTTGCTTAAATGGAAAAATCCACTTGTACATTCATTAGTGGGTTGTAACTTTTGCAACCTCTCACATTAGTGTGGGGTCTACTAATTAATTAATTAGTGGGTTCCACCATAATGTGTAAGGTTATAACTTTTACAACCGATTGTACATGTAGCATGTTTGTGCTTAAATTGTCTGTCAAATGTCTTTTCTTGTCCTTTTTAATAACTTGTGTCTTTGCACCTCACGAGATTCAACTTAAGCTCCTTGTGTACAATAGATCTGAGGTCCAATTGATTAGAAAATTTGACAGCAAGTGGAAAAGTTGAACTGATAGCAAGCTGCCGAAGAAATTCTTGTTGGGTCTTCTGTAGAAATGTCTGAAGCTGCTAGTTATGTCACGACCTGGTCATGGAGGTTAGGTTTTCTATATGTATGGATTGTTGATGGCGACCGAGAAGAAAATGATTAGCAGGATGCCGATGATAATGGGTAGTGCTAACTGCAAATGGTAGAACATGTGGTTAATGTTACAAACGGTGGTGGAGATAGCTGAAGGCATCGTTGGTGGAAGGATTGGTAGACGCGGGAGCGACGAGTGTGGAAGCGACGGAATTGGTTATGGTTGTGTGGTTTTATGATGAGGCGGAGTTAGTCATAATGGTGTTTCCCGGAGTTAGCAGCATACGGTGATGGAGATGACTGGCGAGAAAGTTTAGTCGACGACAAATCGAAAGCAGTATCGATGTATTGGATAAGGTGCTTGTAGTGAGATTGGGTTGAGGTTTGTTGACATTGGGCTGGGTCATGTTTAGTTTTGTGATAGATGAATATTGGCCGGGGTTTAATGTTCTGCTTAGGTATGCTCTGGGTTATAAGTATGCGTGGTTTGGACTTTTGGATAGTTAGGTTGTGGTTGGGGTTGCTGGGCAAGTCACAGGCTAGAGCTAGTTATGTATAAGTGGGCTAGAGCATATGGGAGGTATGTTGAGTGGTTTTTGGAAGGGCTTAATTGGGTATTGGATGTATTATTTGTGGACTTGGGTACGAGGGTTTTATAGGTTTCTGTAAGAGGAAATTACACATACATCTGATTTTAAAATACCATTTTCATAAATCAGGTATCAAGTTTCATTATACAAAAATCAGGTATTCATTTAATTATTATAAATTAATATTTTATTAATAATAATATTACAAACCCTAATCAATCTCTCACTTTCTATTCACTCTTTCGTGTCTGTACAACACTACTGTGAGCAAGTACGGCGATCTGGTATCGCAACGACGAGCACCACATGAAATAGCGCTAAGATCTGGCACCGCAACAACGGGCACCTTAACGACGATCGTCTATTGCACGGCAATCAGT
>CAIGRF010185658.1:0-10147 GCA_903798235.1 Fraxinus ornus
TATGGTTGTGATGTTATCTTTCATGCAGTGAGAATTTCGATTTTAGTGGGAACCAATTTGATATGACACTTAAGCAGGAAAAACATTTCAACTATTTGTGCAGGTGGGCTCATCGTGTTATAATGTAATGTGCCCAAGTAACAAGCAAGAGTTCAATCACCTGAATCGGAAGAGTTATCAAGCCACCACAGCAGACAGCAGCAAAGAAACACTCTGGCGATACGTCCTGCAATCAAATTCATGGGGGTGACCAGTTCAGGGACTTTTGGCCAATTTTCTTTATTGCGTAGACAAATTCTTTGAGTTGGCATAAGTGCATTGAACTCAAGTGTTCATAGAATCTAGAATTTTAGTTAAATTAATGTAAACTCACAACTTTACATAACGCAGAAGAGGTGCTTAAGGGAAAATATTGGAAGATAGAAATGTATGGACGATTTCAGTATGATAAAGAAAGATTTCAGTATAACGAAGAAATGATTGCTTACCATGGCCCCTGCCCAAAAAGCTCTAGGATTTCTCACTCCAATAGAAAATCGTTCAACTGCACATAAATCCCCATAAAAATTGATTGTGAAGGCAACATAAAAAGCCACAAGGAAAACAGGAAATGTATAAAAAAGCCAGAACTGGTTAATGATTTTGTTTTCATTAACTGCATTGATCATAAAATGTAAGCAAGGAGGAAAAAAAAGTCAGAGTGAAAGAAGAAGAAAAAAAGAGAGAACACTTGACACACTGTTCTGAACATAATTTTACGAGTAACATATATTACTCATCTCATTCTCAGATATACATGAATAAAAATTAGAAGGGCTACTTTCAACTCACTATCGATAAGAGAACATACAAGATTCAGAATATCATTCAACTTACCAAATCCAATGAGATTTCCATATTTTTTTACCGCACGTGTAATGTCAATTGCTTTCTCTTCGCCAAACCCTAAATACAGTACCATGAGGAACATAGTTAAAAGACAATCATATATATACAATAAAATGTGCAGGTTCGTTAAACATAATATGCCTGCAGAACTCATGCAGGTCAAAGTATTCGGCAGAACAAACCTTAGAAGAAATATCATCGGACGCCCCAGATTTTCAAAAAACCTTCCCAACGTAAAATGGTATCATATCGCTGGTGCAAACTCCCCTGACGATATATACATCCCGTATAAGGTGAATGAGAAAATTAGGCTTTTTTATATAGAAAGTAAAGTATCTAAACTTTTATCGAAATGTATGAACTATGAAGCATAAGAATGAGCTAAGAACATTATAAAACTGTCAGATACAGTAATATTGAGATAAATATTGCTATGGAATGTAATATTGGCTCATGCGGAATAATTCAAAGGGAACAGGAAAAAAACTGACCATTATACCCACACAATGGTGGATAGTATGTACGGTGCATTTCTAGAAAATGAATCAACTAGACTGCCATCATATGTCCCATCCAAAGAAAGCATGCGTGCTAAGGTGATGCCAACCTGCATCATTTTAAACAGCCTGATGAAAGGAAAAGACAAAACCAAATATAGGGGGTGTTAAATATAGGAGTCTGTGGAACAGAGTTACCAGCGCAAAAGACAGACTCGTATATTTAAAGCCTCTTCACTAATGAAAAATCCGCAACCTGCAGCCATCAGCAGCCAAAAGTAGATCCATCTGAAACCAGGAAACTAGTGAAGCTTCAAAAAAAATCGTTGTGTGTGAAGTATAGAATAATGTATATGATGAATGAAAAATCTCGGGTTTTTTGTTTATAATAACAGTATAAGAGATCGTGGCATCAAAAAATAGCCAAAACCAGAAAATCAAACACTAGGAAGTTGGAGAAGATAATTACACACACAAACTGAACTCTTAAACGATGAAACATGGAAGGCAAGGTAAGAAAAAATAACTGATATTCTAGTAAATCAAGAAGAAATAGAGGCATACCCTGGGGCATATTCTGGAAGTAAAATTCTGTATCCAAAAGCCTTGAAACTAAAAGCACCAGGCGGCTAAAGTGGAAGAGTATGAACCATCACGCAGAAACTGCATTCCAGGAGATGATCCCTGATTAGGCTGCTTCATACCGACTGATATCAGTGTAATTACTGCAGCTATTCCCAGGGCTATCCCTAATTTTGAAAGAAATGAACTTCCAGTGCTTGCAGTTTCGCTTTGTAGACTTCCTCAGGCAATCTCAGAAGTTATATTTTGTCCTTTAGATGTTTCTGACTCGTAGCTTTCAGTACTTTCATGCTGAAAGCTTTTGATCCTATGTTAGAATAAAAGATGAAAATCTTTAGGCAACAAATTATTATTATGGGCCTTCTGGTACAAGATACAACAATGCAGGCATAACATCTAAAAAATTTATTTGAGAAATAATTTATACGCCCTCTGTTGCATAAAGATTGGAATTCTTTCTATTTTGATCATACCATTAGAATGGCTATTTAATTAAATGAAATCTTCTTAACTCATCTTTTCCTAAAATCCCCCTTATTAAAATAATGGCAAAATGCATTAAGATTAAACAAAAACATTTTCATTGGTATGACATGTAACAATTCTGGGAACCTTTCATTTTCCACTTCTCTCTCTCCCCTTTCCTCATTTTAGAAACACCCCACAAGTCACACCACCTTCTCTCCCCACTTCACCCCTACTCCCTACACCATCAGTTTAATTCGCCTCAATCAGTCCATATGTTTGACACCAGAGTTTTCACCAACACTGGTAGTTACTTTTCTTATGGCCATCTAGAATACAGGAAGCTTGAGGATGATACATGTGGAGTTCATGAGTTTGAGTTGGATTTTATGAAGGTGTTATCTAGGAAGAACTAAACTTCCACTTAATTTGAAATAATTTAAAGCAATTTGGACAGAGATGAAATGGATAATTTCCCATGATTTTATGCCAATGAATCTGCTTCAGCACAGTCATTGAATCGTGTTCTTGTTAGCCCAAATCATCTTTGTGGAGGTCTCACTTGATACAAATGTAAACTCAAGAACTAAAAATATGCGGAAGTATTTTATAGTGACTTAAGTAAGGAAACAAATTAATTTGAATACAAGATTACAAATTTTATTGATTGAGCATGCAGGCCTAGCATAGACATCTCGATATTCTTTTCTGGTATACACATAATGCCAGTTAATCAACCAGTATTTCTCATTTCTAAGTACTCTAACTGGTCAATCTAATCCAGTTTCTCCAATCAAATAACTCTAAATTGCTTCATTCATAACATATCCACTGGTTCATCTCAACTACTGTCTGATAAGATCATATAATTTTTATTACTTCCACCAACCAGGAAATCTGAAAATTTCAATTTTAATCAAATTGAGGAACGTTGCTAGTCATTTTGAGATTTTTGGGGATGAAATTGAGTCTTGCATCCCAATTACTTGTGCTTATGGGAGCATTATCGTCTACAATTGTGCTTGTACAATAAAGTTTATGTTAAGTTGTGGAGCCTAATAATTGTCACTTTGTGGAGCCATCTTCAAAGAGAGAAAGGAAGTTGGAGAAGATAGGTGCGATTTTCTCTTGTAAAATTTTCTTCATACTGACGTAATCTCACATTGATGCAACCCTCTAAAAAAATTGTGTATCTTTATTTATTTCTGCTTATTAATTGCTGATGGTGGAATAGGAATAGGATTTCTAATTCTCAACATATCACTCTATAGCAGAGGCAATAGCATAAATAGAAGTATGGGGCTTGGTTGCAAATTATCTGTAAGCCCATAAAGACAAAAGCCCTATCTAAATATCGAAGAGCAGCAGTCCTGAGAAAAGAATTTGATACCAATTTATCAAATCTGCAGCTTGTTCCCATTATTTTCTACTCTAAATACTTTTTGGTATTGGGTGAATCCACTTGTAGCTTCCACTGTCCCAACAGGTTGGTCAAATTGCTTCAAATAACCCACTTCAAAAAACCAAAAGATTTCATCTTTAAACAGAAAACCAGGTACATTTAGTTAATCTCCAGTAGCACTCCAACAGTTCTTCTCTAGAGGCTAAAAGCACACAATGCGTGGTCAAATATTTCACTGACAGTTTTTCAGAGAAAAGATTAAAGATTAGAACCTTACAAACCATTGGCGTACACTCGAACTAACAATACTAGTTAAGTTACATAAGAAGATTCTTCCAAGATAATTATGTCCGAAATTGGCAGCAAGTAAAAGTGAATAAAGCATACCGAGAAGTAGAGAATTTGAACAGTTTTTGCATTCCCCAAAAAGATGCTGAGACGGATATTATGAGTTGTCAATTGCGTGAAATTTCGATTGTGAGGCAGCCGGGAAGCCGCTGGAGGGCGATTGAATAGCGAAGGCACATTCGTCAAAAGACTCAAAACAGCCATTAACGGGCTGCACTTTTGCTGCTTGGTTTAGTTTCTGAGAAGTGAATAGAGGGGATGGTGCAGAGCCATAAGAGGACATGGGTTGCCATTTGGTGCATTTTGGGTGGTTGCGGGGCGAATCGAGTGGGATATGCTTTTGGTTTGTTGGTGCGCCATAGAAAGATTCCGGATGCGCATAGGAAATTCTGCAGCCCAGTCCCCAAACTATTGCTATTTGAATCGGAGTTAATTTAGTCAATGGCCACTAAACTTTGCTATGGTTACTACTTGCTCATCGATCTTTAAAAAGTTACTCGTTACTCACTGAACTTTGCTATATATTACTGTTTACTCACTGAAATTTAAAAACTTACTCGTTACTCATCTAAATTCGAACAAAGTTACTCGCTGCTCACTAAACTTTGCTATAGGTAACAATTATGGAAATGATACGGGTGATTAATGAGTAACTTTATTTAAATTTGGATAAGTAACGAGTAACCTTTTAAATTTCGATGAGCAAGTAGTAACATATAGCAAAATTCAATTAGTGAAGAGCAACTTCTTGAATTTCGATGAGTAAGTATAACCTAACAAAGTTTAGTCATCATTGATTAAATTAACCCATTTGAATCGCTTGAATTTTCATGTAAATTTTGTTAATTTCACATTCACCCCCTCCCGCACCCACTCCAATGCAACGCTGATCTTCCACAAGAGCTCTCATCAGCAGAAAGGTATGACAACTCTTCATCACCTGGGACTGTAGTTTGTTCTCCGACCTTTCGTTTCTTCTCGATTCTAAGAATTAGGAGAGGTTTTTTCGTGCTCATCGCAAAGCATGGAGAAGAAAACTCCCCGAGTTTTGCAATAACCAATAGGAGAATTGGTGTAAGTAAGAAACAACATTTTGCTTCAATCACATCCACACTAAGTTCCAAAATGCAGAAAATCCATAACAAATACTTGGAGTGTTTTTGGAATAATTCTTGGTATGCTTACTATACGAACAATGTTTATAGAACAAAGTCAACATGAACAAGGTCGTGTTAGTAACTATAGCCGTCCCAAAGTAGCAAATTTTTTTCTCAAGTAAGTTTCAATCGGCACGAACAACGTATAAGATATGAGCATTGTCTCAAATAGAGACTTGGTGAAATAGACGTGTATTTGAAGATACGGACTACCTGCACTTAGAAAGAAAGAACCTACTATGCCAACTCTTTCAAGTTGAGCCTCTCAATTTGTTATTGTATCTTGAGAAGTGCCCATTTCTCGAAGGGATCTCGTGGGAATTTTTTTTATATAGCATTTCTCTTTCCTTATTCACCAAGAAATGAAGAATAAATTACTTGATGTTCAATTATTTCCATGCTATGGAGAAAACCCATGGTAACATGCCGCAATATAATGTAGTATCGGATGCTTCTAAGCAAAACCAAAAAATTGGGTCCTAAGCTAAAGTTGCTAACTTTGTCCACTACATATCCCTTCCCATTTCTTTTGTAATTGAAAATGGCACATTTCTTGAAATGGAACGTTTTATGTAGAATTCACATGGATATGTAAAGAAAAATGAACTGTACAATTCTCTTTCCCCTTTTAACAGAGTAGGTTTTTTTTTTTTTTTTTTTCACATTTTTTCAATAAATTAATCTCGCTTGTAGGCTCAAAAAATATATATATATTTTTTTAAACTACATATTTTAAAAAATAAAAAAATAAATTTTCACAAAATATATTCTGAAAAATACACTTGGACCTTGATGTTCAAAAGAAAGTACAAGACAAGAACTTATATTATAAATAAAATAGATAATTATGGATTGAAGAAATTTAACGTATAATGCAGATCAAGTGAAAGTTTTAGCTTTTAATTATCCGCCACTCATTTTTTGTCCACTTTCAAAGAAGAAAAACAAATCACCTACGCTTTCTTCCATAATGCATTGATTCGACTTTTAGACCAATTAATTGGTTTTTCTAGAACATTCATGTTTGGCCACCCTTTTTTTTTTTAACTACGTAGGAATCCACAGCTGCTTCTCGTGAGTGCGTACTGGGTAAACCTTACTCCATGTAAAGTGATTTCGTGAAAAATTATAAATTCATCCCAAGCTAAGATTTGCTTTCTATAGAAAAAATAAATAGTAAATAGAATAAGCAATTTAAAAGCAGATTACACCCCGTTTTGATTTTATATTTTGTGAAGTTTTCGTGAAAAATTATAAATTCATCCCAAGCTCAAATATAATCCTTTTGACACAAATAATATTTTCTTTACAAATTTACATCTTTATTAAACTTTGATGGTGAAAATATCATTTTTTAGCTTTTTACAAAAAGATGACGAACCACGAGCCACCTAGGTCACCCCACCAAGGAGCAAGTTGTCGGGGTATATGGAAACAAGCCAGCTCACACTCGGTTCATTCCATATGCAAATGCAATCTAGCTCGAATGATGGATTGAGCTGAGTCTGATGGCGAATGAGCCAAAGGGATCGACTTTACGAACTTTAACAGCAATAATATTTTGTATGCTCGAATTCAACGTTAGTCATGTTGAGAATAAAAAAATCACTCAGTCCCCCGTACATCAAATACATTTATAATAATATAAATAAAACTCGCTTGAACTTTCGGACGTATTCAAATTCAAGAAATGATAGAATACTTGTCAAAGATGCGTTTCTACGTTTGAACTCGCAGCATTTAAAATGATTATGCCAGACAATATGGGGAAAAAAAAAAGTCTAAGCAAAGGCATGTGCATAGACTTATTCTTGATTTATTTAATTTGCTGCCGAGATTTCTAACGACATTCTTAAATTCGATTGGCTTGAAAGGTCCACTGCACCTGTCTTTGAGGCGCATGCTTTGTGTAGTGGCATATTTCTAGAAGGGTATATTATATATATACAAATAAAATGTCTTGAAACTTCTATCACTTCATTGTGGATTTATTTTCATATTATTTTTATTGATAGTAAAAACCAACGTAGATCAACTCTTAAATGAGATTTTAACATTATTGTTGTGTTATATTTGTTAGAATTTGAAATATAATAATGAAATAACTAGTTGAAATTATAGTACGACTAATATTAAAAAAAAAAAATTACGATTCAACCTTTCTTGTTGGGCATTTACCCCTTATATAACGCATTAGAATGGAGCTTGTCGTATTAATCACGTGAAGCTATGGTGTCGTCGTATGCTTGTGTGCAATCATCCTATTTGGAGAAATTTGATTGGTTGGAGAGTTCGATGGCAATGGATTATCATAATACCTAGTAATCAAATAGGAAATATTTTTTCAGTCGCATTATGATTATGTTTTCAGACAACGTCTTCCATTGATCGACGTGTATGGGTGGGACATTGGGTTGACCTTTTCGAATCTTATTTGATTTTGATGAGAAATGGCTCGTTTCATCAATTCAAAATGGACATTTAAGTGATCTGACGTGAATTCTGAGATCGACATCAACAATTTACAACAATTGACATCGTGTAAATTTACTACAAATTATTATGGTGCCGATACTTGATACGGAATTATATAAATTTGCCTAATGATTGTACAATTTTTTTTTGGATATTTTAATTAATATGAATGATTGTACTTAAGCGAATCAAATTATATTGCATGCTTCAATATTACATGATGCAATCATGATCAATCGTGATTGTTAGATTCCTTTTGTTTTTAAATTTATATGAATAATTGTACTTGATGTACCAATTTATATTTGGCGCTTCACCATTTTACGTGACCCAATCATGATTAAATGTCATTATTAAGTATTAATCATAGTTGAACGTACATTATACGTAATTTTGAGATACCTTATGAGTTATAAAAATAATATTGTAAGATGTGAGAATATAAAATATAATTAGTACAAAATATTTTTGTGGAATGAACTTTTGATTCAAATGAAATGAAAATCAATTTGTGAAAACAATTTAAATTGTTGAGAAAATCAATTAGAATGGTCACTCCATTTACTATTTTGATCTGAACTGAACATTCAATAAATATCATCATTTCTTCATATTAGTTTAATATATTGAATATATTAATTGAAATTATTTATTATAGATACGCATTATGTTCCCACTATTTACTTTCTCTGTGTTCCAACGTTCATTGAATAAATAAATAGAAGAAAACTCTATATTCATCTTTTTTTTTTCAAAAAAATAATTAATGAATTTGATTTATTATTCAATCAAGTGAAATGAATCTATCAAATGTATGTTGATTATAACTAAATAATTGACAAACTAATTCATGATAATATTATTTAGATGATTAAATAAATCGAATACATATTGAAAAACGAAAATGTAATGAATCTGTCAAATATGGTTAAATAAATTAAATACATATTAGCAAATGAAAAGTAAGGTAATGAATGTATTAAATGTACATTCACCATAGTTAAATAGTTGACAAAATAATTAATTATGATATTGTCCAAATGATTTAAATGATTAATAAATTAAATGCATATTGAAAAACGAAAAGTAAAATATTATTGAAATATTAAATACATATTAAAAACGAAAAGTAAGATATTATTAAAATAATTGAATTAGAGTATGATAGCATCGTCCAAAAAATAATTCTTGATATTTAATAATGAACTTTTAATTCGAATGAAATAAAAATCAGTTTGTGAAAACAATTTAAATAGTTGAAGAGAATAGTCCATCCATTTATCCTTTCGATCTGAACTGAACATCCAACTAATACTATCATTTCTTCATATTTGCTCGATATATATTGAATGTATCAACTGAAATTATATATTATAAATGAGTGTTATATCCCCCAATTATCTTTTATATATCTTAACATTCATTGAATAAATCAATTGGAACACAACTCTAAAATTATTCATCTTTTGTTCCAAAAGAATTCTAATGAACTTAATTTACTATCCAATCTAGTGAAGTGAATTTATCAAATACACATTGATTATAACTAAATAATTCATAATATTATTGTTTAATTGATTAAATAAATCAAATATATATATTGAAAAACGAAAAAGTAATGAATCAGTCAAATGACACTAAATAAATTGAATACATATTAAAAAATGAAAAGCAAGGTAATGAATGTATCAAATGTACATTCATCATAACGAAATAATTGACAAAATAATTAATGATAATATTATTCACATGGTTTAAATGATTAATAAATTAAATACATATTAAAAAACGAAAAGTATGATATTATTAAAATAATTGAATTATAGTAAGGATAGAATCGTCCGAAAAACATTCTCACTCAATCTTTTATATATTATAGACGCGTGATTAGAAAGTATGTAAAAATTTTGAATTTGCACGTAGAATATTTTATTACACGAATGTGTAGTTGAAAATAAATACGTAGAAAAAAAAAAGTTTTCAGATAATGGTTGTCAAACCCATGTTGTTGAAATTATTCTAATATGATTAGAAATTGGGTATTTAATTGTTGAATTTATTCTAATATGATTTGAAATCTTTATGTTTTTTAATATGGAAGCTTCAAATTATAGTTTTGCTCTATGTTAATGCATTAATTCGATTTATTTCGGCGTGAAATTAAAAATCAAATTCATTGAAGAAGTTGAAATGATTGGCTTTCCTAGCTCGTTTTTATTAAAAAGAAAATGATTTTTGTTGTATTGACATGATAATCAAATCTTCAGTCAACGAATTCATTCTGAATCCTTAACTAATCTCATTTTGGGACAAATATTTCGAAAGAGGGGATT